>JARDUL010041956.1:0-12497 GCA_030265205.1 Dirona pellucida | reverse complement strand
GGGGGAAGAAAGAGAAGGGGAGGTAAACGTTCGATTATAAGAAAAGAAAATTATGAAGCAATCCCATTGATTGACGTAATTAAATATAACCTATAGTCAGTTGTCAAAGAAGGCTCTGTCATGGTGAAACAAAACTCTTGTGACGGGTGGTATTCAAAAACACGAAGCAACTCAATACACATGAGAAAAGGTGACAACAAGAAGACAAGATGTTGGATTGTAAGCGAAATTTGAATTTGCGTTGCTTGGAAGTACCACCAAATTTCATGAGATTCTTAATTCACCACCATTAGTGAACATTAAAATCAGTGATTCCCTATTCCAGCCTTGTTTTACGCAGTATTTCTATTCAAAATAGAAGAACGACTTTTGGAAAATCAAAACCAACTGTTACCACCTAATATTCAAAGGGGGTTTCTTCTTCTTCTTGGACAGTACACACATGATGACGCCACTCACAGCTTCTACCTAAAGTACACAAATGGACCATCTCATTCCAATTCTTATTTGAAATTCAGAGATCGGAAAGTGTTCCAAACAATGTTAGACGTTAAGTTTTCAGCACATCACCAAGGCCATATAAACACCAGTCTTTAATCTACATTTCCATCGGATGTAACCTTTATACGACACGAAAGGGGATGGAGGGAAAAAGGGGGTGAGGGTACCCAAAAGATATGGAGGAGCAATAAGAGATAAGTATAATAATAATAATAGTAATAATAATAATGTACATTTATACAGCGCTGACTCATGATCATCTCTAAGCGTTTTATAGTAACACATTTGTCCCAGGAAAGCAACGGAACACTCAATACGCCATCTGTTAGGCGCAAATACAATATTTGGACAAGGACAACGCTGCTAGCAACCGAGGGGACCTCCGAATCTAACGTTAGTCACCGACAGGACGAATTATGAATCTTTTTTGATTGTATCATTTTTTTAAATCATGAACATAAAATCTAAAAATAAAATAAATAATAAGAGGTTGACTCCAATCCACAAGATACAAACAAGTGGGCGCCTAACCCACAAGAAAACAAAGATACTAAAGTTCCTGCCTTTTAAATACATTTTAAATGTAAATAGTGAATTTATATAGCGCTTAACTTCCACCCTGAAGTGCTCAGCGGCGCTTTACAATGTATAACAATTATAAGATACAGCCCATTGTGTTTTTGAAAATTGACTTCCTCGCCTCATATTGTTATTCTATGGTTGTGAATGTTATATGAATTATTTGCATGCTGTGTATCAATGCATAGGTAACGTTTGATGTTGATCCTGAATGATAAAATATCACGGTTTTTCTTATTAAAGCAGAGCTGTTGAAACCCCGTAATAGTTGCCGTTTTGTGGATTAATAAAGTACACCTTAATCTGGCTTATACGTTTAATTACGTTATAATAAAATGAACTAAGCTAGGATTACATCCACAAGCCAACCCAGAACAGACAGAACCTTTCATTGTTGCTACTCAATACGTGGCTTAGGGAGTATGTAGTACGTAACTCAATTGGCGGTAGACAGGTTTCATATTATATCATAAAGCTGTACTGTGACTTCATTGGGTTTTCGACACACACTCAAACTCGATCAAAAAAGCAAACACCATCCCCGCCCATCATTTCCCTTTGTCTTGTTTTTGAAAGAAATAAACTTGCTCATGAAAATATAGACGTTTATATGCAAGGTGTGCAGACAGACAGCTTGAAGAAAGTGTACACAGCGCAGGGCGGTTTGAAAGGTACATTCCCCAAGGAGGACATATTTTACTGGTGGATAGACAATTGGCTAACCGTGGTTGCTATTTATGCACTGCATAGCGTTTACCACTGACTGGGTCAAAATAGGATGTGTAAACAAACTCTCGAGTACAAAATCTGCTCACAAATGAAAACAGCTACCGAACTGTACGTCCCTTGATCCGGATAACTGGGATGCGCTGTTTGGGGGGAAAAAGTACGGGTAAATGTGTAAAGTTGAATCGTAACTCATCAAGTCCCTTCGATGAATAAACGAAATTCGTTTGCTTGGACTGTCCAAGGTTGCATTGCGAGGAGAAATATCGCGACAAAGGATACTGAAATGAGAATGTACACAATAAATGGGATTGTTTTTGTTGCCTATGCTATAGCTTGATAGAACATTTTGATTAAAAACATTTACCGCGACATCAATAATTACATCACGACCGTGACATAACCAATTGGTCTGACTTCTTAGCAATGACGTAGGTACCGTATACAAAACGGTGGGTTCATAGTTTAGACAGTATCCCCATTCAAGTTCGCGCACTTAACATCACTTGTCCCCAAGAAGGCCATGTCCTCCCACATCATCAACTCCCTAAAGAGCGTACAGAAGAGCAACCTGTCGGGCACACCATACCAATATAAATATGTCTACGACTGTAGCTGGGTACTCATTCACATCTTAGTAAAGTGGGAAGTACATACAGGATCCGAACCCGGAACCATACTTTAGACACCACCCCCCACCCCCGGGGCCAGTCACTCAGAAAAGATCAAATAAAACAAAAGAAATAGGTTTCAGCAGTAATTATTCCTAATCTCAAATTATTTTAATAATTGGTGTCTAACACCCGCTTTTCTGTTCGAGTATAATCCAATACAATAAGATGGTATTAAAACGTGATAAAAAGTTGTACACAACGTCTGGCTGGTGAGTACACGGCCGCGAGGGCTATGACTATGAGACTTGGTCCCCCACTGGATCATTCAAAAATACCTAAACTTGAAAAATGAAGATTGGCAATTTGGTATCACAAAGATATAAAAGAGTAATAATCTAATAGTAACATTTTCACAACACTAAGGGCGGCGGTGGATCGAACCCACTGGCTTTTCATCAACAGCTTGACCCGACAACCAGACTGTCCACTAAATTAAATACGGACGTAAAGCCGTCGTTTGAAATGCCATCTTACCAGGGCATCACTGGTCTATCCATTAAATTATCTCTGACAGCAGACGGCAACGTGTGAATCAATAAAAACGACTCCGATCATCGACCGAAGAGTTACAATAATAAATTATATCAAAAAGGTGATAAAATCATACGATCTGAACACATACAACAACAAACGACCAAGGGAACACGCAAACAAAATATATTCAAAGTTAAAATCTTCTGAGCGATGCAAGTTACATACAACTTATACAAGTACAGGAAAATCAACCCAAAGCATCTTATTAAGCCAGTCCATTGGCTTCTATTCCTCAGTTAACGTTTTTAATTCACCATACTTCGTGTATCACCGCAGACAAAATCATATATAATATATATATAAAAATAAAAGTTACAAATCAACATACTAAGATATAGATACACCAGGACCAAGGCAAACAAGTGGCCCAGTTGCAACATCACCCTCGTCATAGCGGACAGAGAAAAGCAACGAAGTCTTCTCAACAGACAGACGTGAAAGTATCGATTTGTGGATAAAGATCACAATAGACGTGAAGAAAGATAAAACAACTATTGACGGAAAAAAAAGATAAACAGACAGCCAGACTGATTGGTCAATTTATGGATGTATGCGTTTAAACGCAGCGGTGGGACTGGGGGAGCCCGCATCGGTCTTGTAATTTAATGAGTTCGCCGAGCCGGATGTAAACAATGCGTCTCGACACATTTTGTAGTAATTGCCATCAGACAAAACCATTCCGAAGGAGATGGGAAAAGAAAAACAAACAGGAGCTTCTGATTGCGCGCTGCCGTATGCATGACACCTACTATAACAGTTTCTAAATTAAATGAAAGTCTTCTCCTTCCTTACATGAACAGAAAGAGGACAATTGAGTAAAAATTACCAAGTGGTCTTTATATATTGAGCCCGTGCAGCCGACTGAGATATGTTAGCCTCTGGGAAAAAAACAATTTGAAAATTCCAACAATCGTCAATCTTTTGCTGATGATTTATGAGCAAAAAAATAAATAAATCAGCTAATGCACCAAAGTGATGACAACATGAAGTAGGCCAAAGACGAGACATAGAAACTCTCAACACAATAGGACCATAGATCCTCTTTTCCAGACTGGATATTATGAACTAACTTGGCTCCTCCAAATGTTTACAAATAAAATCTAATCTTGGTAATGTGGATTGCATATTAACTGAGTGCAGACTGTAATTGTAGGCCTGTTGTCTCATTATTTCAATTCCAAAGATTGAATCTAGTTCAGGCCAGTCGAACGACAACAATTTTGTCTGAAGATATTAAATACGAAGATTAAAAACGTTCAGAACAGAGTCAAATATAATAATATCGAAAGTCATAAATACAAGAAAGGCTAAACTTACATCATTACATAAAATATTACTGAAATATAGAATTTGTACAAGGTCTAAATGCCTCGCTTGATTGTATACCTATAGGCAACAAATGCATGAAGCCTGTTTGCCCCTCAAACTAAAGTGCCCATTTATTATAATAATAACAATCATTCATTTATATACCGCCTAAAGTATCCTATAACGTGCTCATTGGCGCTGTACACAAGGCAAGGTAAAATAAAACATTATTGATACTATAGACAATAAATTGCATGTTCTAATAACACAAAGATATCGGGGGGAAAAGTTCACACCAAAAGAATATCAAAATCTACATTTTTTATAATGTTAACGATATGGATAAATTTGATGTCAAGGCTACGAAATCGTACTGTTTTCAGACGTATACTAATCGCAGTAAAGAAGATCAAGCCCTAAAACTAAGAAAGTTCCGAAGACGCGGTGCTGTACAACTAAAAGATTTTCACATAAAATAAGATATCAAGAAACTTTTCAGACAAGAACTCTAAAAATACAACAAAGTTAAGAAATGTTCTCAAATACCATTAATAAACATTGGAACACAAAGTCATCTTTCCCAAATTGGGCTACGGCACAACTAACAATAATTATCAGATGGCATTGGACGTACTATGGATAAATAATACACACACAGGCGGAACCAAAATAAGTGTTACATTTTACACGGGAGTCAAAAAGAAAACATTCACACATGGAAAGGTAGGCAAGTACGAAATCTGATCAAACAGGTACGCATTACCAATGACCTGAATAAGGCAGTGACCTAGATTCGAAACTGAAGATAGTCAGAAAGACGATAAGGGCTGTGAAAATGTCCAACCCACAAACTCCAACCAAAATAAGTTTCAACAAACATGGGATGTCAGTGATCAGCATGCACGAGCGTTCTTTAAAACGAACCAAAACGATTCAATTGAATTCACAGCGAGCGTCAAAGGATTAAAATACCCGGCAATGGATAACTGTGATAAAAAAATGCATTCCATCAAACCGTGGCCGTCACATGCGGCTGCCTCCGTCAAGTTTATGAATATTTAATGGGAGCTTTCAATATATAACACAAGTTAGTGTCAAGAGATAAATATCTCAATCAAGCATAGAGTAATTAACAACGATTCCCGTTGGTAGCGCCGAATTAGGTTGAGGCCGCCTGGTCGGACAAACATAGGAAAGTTAAAATATAAAAACCTGTCGTTTAAAGTTAAACCAAAACCAGAGCAATAAAACATCACACACACGACCACGTGGACAAATATTATCACCCCCCCCCCCCAAAAAAAAGGAGAAAACCCCAACAAAAACAAAAGATGAAAAATTATTGTAAAACAAAGGATATCATGTTATAAAACACCGTCAATAATCTATTCCAGTACATTCCTGTCTACACTATAGACCGCTATCTCTCCCATGGTCTTCAAATTTCAAATGCTGAGAGGAGGTAATTAAAATAAATAACGGTACAAAAATCCACCACAGATCAACCCATTCGAGTCATATATGCAGGACACCCCCCCCCCCCCCCTACAATGCAAATACACTCCACCAGTTGACAGTCAGGACTTTTCCCTCATGCAAAATGTACGTAACATTAAAAATGATTGCGTCAACCACAATGTATGGACGCCTAAAAGCACACTAATCTAATAATATGTGAAACAGTCTTTTAGAATTACGGTCACTTTGGCCTATCGATATTGAAACAGTCTTTTAGAATTACGGTCACTTTGGCCTATCGATATATGTTGTTAAAATGCTGCGCCTGTACTGCATTTTTACTATAATGTCACATGGTGTGTATGCATGAAAATTCTGAACCCTAACAATCAAACACAAAATATCTGTTTGCCCAAGATGAGAAATCTGTGTGTCAAGTTCATGCGGAGCCAACTAACCACATTAAAAATATAATTGATAAAAAAACTGTCTGTGGAAGTCCATAGAATTAACAATATCAAGGACTTAGAGGGGAGAGGTTGCTGTATCTTTTGTCAAAGCCAAAGCAAACAATGTGGGGGTTTGTTTTTAAAGGCTTAGTTAATAAAAACAAACCATATGATTTCATAATACTGAGCCATGCAATTTGAAATGGATTGTTGAAGTGCAAATGTTCAACACCAAACATTTGTTTTGAAGGAATAGGTTACCTATGTAAACACTAGTCACACTCAATGCCCATGAAAATAACTTCTTTTGTTTGCTTGGGTACTATACCACTGTAAACTGATGTTTAGGGTCCATGAAGACAACAGTGGGTTTCATAGTCTCTGAGAAAATCAGCTAAATGAGTTGACAAAATGTCTGAACGTGTTTGACACACAACCACACAAAACGACACTGACTTCTTTCCAAACGTAAAAAACAAAAAAACAACCTGGATTTAAACAAAAAATGCAGCAAATCAGCTTTAGATCATTTTATCCCTACAAATTCACTATCAATGATCAAATGAAACCCCTCTGGAAATCAGTTCAGTACACTTTACAATGGGTAATAGTATGCAACGTGGATGTAGATCCACACAAAATGTATCTTTATTTTCATAACCATTTAAACTTGAACACATTACGCCTATTCAATTTGGATATATTTAAGTGTCATCATGCTCATATATTCTAACAAAAACACGTTTTCTATTTCTTAAAATATTTAAGAAATATTCATCTAGTAAAATAGAGTTTGATAAAGGTTCCTAAAAAACGAACAAAAGCAAATGGATCAATCAAGCATCTAAATCGAATATGGTGAAATGAGTTGCAACAAAAATAAGAATTTATTACTCAACAAGTAAATCAGTTCGCACATATAATATAGATATCCACCACAGTACTGAATTCTGAAATGAGCTGAATTACAAAATTTCCCCCCTGCGATAAATAAAGGGAATGTTATTACGAAATGACCATTTAATTTTTAATACACAAGACGCAAGTCACCCAGTAATATATGCGGTTAAATGGATGAGAGAGAATTAGCATTTGCACAATTGAGCTAGCTGATATATAAAGACTTCTCTGCAAGATAACTAAGCAGAATAAACGCAGTGAACGAATGATTATTTAAAAAAAGATATACTTCAGAAAGTAGAAGTAGTCAGTCACAGTAAAGAAAACCAAATTAAGAAGTTAAGGACCTTTAAGATAAAATTTTAAAAGGAATCTCACATAATGTTTCGTACTAAAGGTTCTGTCAAGGAATGGCTAGTCCCAGTCCCACTGCTAAGCCAGTAAATAAATCGTCTCATTCATCATAACGACTGGAAATGTCAGATGTTGATATATTTTTAACAGTTGACATCAGATGTTTCAGATAATGAGAACTGGGGGCATATATATCATAATATAAATTTGAAATTAATTTCATCTCCTGTTCGAGTTTGTTTTATTTAAAATCTCATCACAATCCCAGCTTTCAAACCATGTCAAACTTCTTGAGATAAAATATCAGAAATTAAATGGTACTGGTACACCTCCAGTCTCAAGGATTATAATTATATAGCCAGATGGGAGATCCTGAAACTACCAAATCGCAAGCAGTGGAATAACAATGGGTCCTAGATAAATCTGAGACAGGAATCAATTATTCACTTTACTGTACTACTTCGATTACTGTTCAAAGACCTGGCCACTGTTCTGTGTATTATGGCCATTATTATAAAATATATGGGAATTGAAAAAGTAAAATAGACCTTTGACTTTGAAGTTAAAGTGTTTAGGAGGGAGAATTCATCCTGCCATCAATTTAGGAATTAATAAAAAATCACTCCCTTTAACTTTAATTTTAACCTTTAGAATTTAGGTAGAAGATTTTAGACTTTTCAAACTAAGTACTCTAGTAGTCTAGCCTAGGCCTCATATAACAACATAGAAACGAATTACATTACAAGTTTGAACCTGGAGACCCCCCCCCCCCCCAGTAAATAATTATCTTTAGATGATAGGTAGGCTAAGTATAATAATTGGTGGCTACTACAATTATTTCAAATTCAAGCTTTAACTTTAATGATTAGATACACTAATAATACATCCATAAAAATAAAATCCAGCAACTATGCTTTGCTTTAGTAGTAGTAGTAGTAGTAGTAGTAGTAGAGTAGGGGTAGAGGCCATGATTATGCAACACAAAAATGTAGGAACTCCAGTCTAGACTACGATAGACCAATTAATTTAGATGCTATTAGACCTAGACGCTCTAGACTAGAGAAGTAGAAGTCTAACCTGTTGTTACTGTTACTGTTAATATAAATAAGAGAGGGGTCTATTTTTCTTCGGCAATGTTCAACTCAGATATTATTTAGACTAATTAGAAGCCTCAAATCTCAACAAAAGTTGTCTCTTTATGTATCTATATACATCTCGACTTCAGTAGGTGTGAACACAACAAAATAAAGCTCAACGGTTTATTTTAAAGATAATAAGACTGAAACTTGAGTCAATCTGCAACCTTACCGTTGAGGAGTGAATGACCTAAGACCCCTGTAACTTTGAGAAACGTGTTTGTCAGTTTGTGTAGCCAAGGTCTGCCGTCCCATTAACATTAAATACATAAATATTCCATTGGCATTATGAATTAAAAGACGCAGAAATATACGTGACACAAAATCAAAACATGCATTTTATGATTGTAACATACAGAAAACACACAGTGAAACTTGAAAACTTACGGTAAAATCAGCACAGTTATAATCTCTAGTCGAAACAGCACGTACAAAACCAGACCGCCATTCCCATTCAGAAATTTTGGACACTTTAAGCTTTACATCACTTTTCACAGACAAAAAACGTTTTCCCACTAATTCTTCTCTACTTTTCAAAGCCATATTTCACATTTCAAACTAAGATGACTTTGTAAGCTTTAAAATACTTAGACATCTATTTAAAACTACTCCACCACAATATATTCTGCGGAATGTCACTACACTCTGTTACGTTGTGGAGGAATACAACACTTAATGACATCTGGTGGGTCAAAAGGTCGAAGTAACGTCTACGTCCGCATACAGTAAATAGTTCACAAACTGTATGTTATTATTTTGTTCAGTATTTTGGAATAGCTATATCATTTGTGCTTATTTATTTCCTCAATAATGTATTTCTTTGACAATCTTCACTGCAATAATATGTATTTTTAATGGTCTTGCTAACCACAAATATAGACTACTGGAGACCCGTCTATCCTCCATACTCATACTCCATTCTACAGTAAATTCCATCAGATGTTCTCTTCCTGTTGATTTAATTTCATAGGAATGTATAGATGTAAAATGTTCATTGACATATCGATATTCAAGGGATGCCATCTCCCTAAGCAATAAAATGTTTTCTTAGGATTTGAATATTTATTTTTAAATACATAACTTTTTCTCTTTTTCTTATGTCCCACATGCGGGTATGTTTTGGTCACGTGACAGCTGACGATTTTAAAGATGGCTGCCTTTTCGTGACAAAATGATTCATGGAATTTGATTACTAGTTTTTGCATCAGTTCTTCATTTAATACATTCATTCTCTTCTGAGCTGGAGTTCTCGAGTTACGGGATTGGTTTTGTTTAACTCTCCAGGTTCGAAATACTCTGTGAACGATGGTTTCAGCGATTATTTCTCGCCTTGTCATGTAAGTATTCTCTACTATACTATACTTCTTCTATACAAGTACAAGTACAAGTCTTTAGAGGAGTTTAGTCTTGGCCGTTCCTTCCAGTCCCAGTCCCAGCCCAGACCCTGCCTAATAATGTTTAATATTATGTCCTCTGTCTATCACTCGAAATAAGGACTTTTGGTCAAAATACTGTAGGATTAGGTAATTTGTCTTGATAGATCATTATTTCTCAATTTGATAATTGCATTTCCGTCTTTTAGTTAGATCTCGAACTCTACTACTAGATCTACTAGGCTAACTGTATCCAAATTAAATATAAAATTAAAAGTAAAAGCCAAGCCTATCATCATCATAGACATCATACTATCATCAATCTGTCATCAAAATCAAACTATTATTGTGTCATTAGTCATGCATGTATTGCAAGTGTAAAGTTAAGCTTGTCATGATGCTTATTAATTTTGGTCTATTTATGTTTAGGCGAGTCTATTCCAGTGGATAGAATGTCAAGGCTATTCTAGACCTTTTAATTTTAACTTTTATAGTTTATTCCATTTTAGAAGGCCTATTCTTCTATCCTAGATGCAAACATGTCAGGTCATTCCATTCTGCACTGCTACTGCTAGTGCTAGGTAGTCAAGGCAAGGGTTAGTTCCTGGAGTCATCATCAAAGAGGTTGGCAGGTCAACAATTATTATGAGGATGGTGGTGAAGGAAAATGAGTGTTAAATTAATTTGAATTTGAGATATTTTATTTGTCACGATGACTCTGACTTTTATCTATTTGGTAAATCTGGCATTTGATTTGTTTTTGGTAATTTAGATCCATTTGTTTTCATGTTGTTGGAATTGAAATACAATGACCAATTATTATTATTGTTATTATTAATGCATCATGATCAATGATAATGAAAATTAATAACTACAAATTGAACTTAAGATGTTTATACATTGATAATAGAGGGGGGGAATGCCTCTATGAGCAATGTTTCGAAACTTGTTTTTTTGTTGTTCCATGAGTGTACTATTGTCTCTCTAGTTTTGCTCCTATATTTCTACTTTTATGTCGAATGCTTTGCTCTTTTTTAGATCATTGGGTTTTTTAAGTGATGATATTGATTGATATTTTGATACAATAATATATTGAATACTTTTACTTCCAGAGGGTCTTGTCCTTACTTTCCTAAATATATTATATACTATACATTCCCAGTGTTTCAGGTAATTGGAGCACCTGAAACATTCAGGTAGAATATATATTGCAGTCTCATGTAATTTTTCTTTATAATGACCGTTGGTACCTTCATGATAGATTAGGCTGATACATACTAGTAACATAGTGTTTGCTCAGTGACCATGATCATCTTTAGAATTACATGACTGCCAAAAGTTCCCACAATTTTCACAGCTTCGGTTGACCGTAACCGCAAACTATTGGATATCAGACGTATATGGGTTTTTGTTACCAAAAAAAGATGAAGAAATGGTATGTCAAACACTTGCCTGGCTTTTTGTCAAAAGTTATCTTGGTTAGACAATACTTCATTTGATTGTCAAAGATAAAGAGGATGAGTAGGAATCTAGGGGTGCATGTCTCTATGATCTAAGCGGCATGTGGCTGCACTGTAATGATGCTCATCTCTGGCAAGAAAAAACATTTGGGGATTTCTGTACAAATTTTCGAGCAATATTCAGTTTTTGGTGTATCTGTGGTACTGAGAACAAGATATTGCCAAGGATGGACTGTTGAGAACATCATGTTGGTAGTCTTTACACTTTTGTCACCTCTGTTCCAACTTCATGGATTAAAAAACCAGAACAGACCAAGGGTGCATCAGGCAAAATGTTTCCCAGGGGCTTCATCCCATGGCTCATGGCCAATGTTGCATAACTTGAAGAGAAGCCTTGGGCATGTCTTCACGTCACATTCTCAGCATTTGGCTTCTCTTTGTTTACCATACAGTGAATAAGCTTAGGCTCAAAGAATGCGGAGCACACTTACAATATACATTAGTGATTAGTTCATGGAGTTTGACAATAGCTTTGCTAGACACTTCACACATTGTCTTCTTTCATGTTTAAACTTTAGGGATCATTTTGGTATGGAATAATTCTTCGATACTAAGATGCTTATCCTGTGTGTCATCTGAGTCCGCTGCAAGGGTTCTCTCAAGTCTATCTTCAGTTTTGGATGAAGTAATAATTTTTTAAAATGTAAACAATGTTATAAAATAATGGTCACACTTCTGTCCCATTAGAAATTATATTTTGCATCAGTATTTGGTACCTTTATTATGCGGTTTAATGCACACAAGGTCATGGGGTCTTTCAAACTCGGTGTTAGCTCAGTCCCTTGTTTTGGTATTCCACAGCACTGTGACTTTTGTTACCTTAAATTATATTTCCAACTTTGACTTCTATAATATTGGTCTTCAATATTACTATATATGTATTTTACTCTCTTTCCTTTGTGTCATACAGCGTCTGTCTCTCTCTCTCTCTCTCTCTCTCTCTCTCTCTCTCTCTCTCTCTCTCTCTCTCTCTCTCTCTCTCTCT
>JARDUL010041845.1:0-12497 GCA_030265205.1 Dirona pellucida | reverse complement strand
CCTGTTTAATATAGCCTTAGAAATCCTTAGACCGCGCAAGCCCCTCCACCGCGGCAAGGTGAGACACAATTGGAGGAAACGTGTGTAATTGCTAATCATTAAAAAGCGATTGGGACCACTAGTGATCAGGTTGAGGCACACTTTTCGGATCGAAGCGAAATTGGGTCACTCACAATATTGCCGTAAAATTGCCAGCAGACAACGGTTTTAGGGCATGGTGTCAGGTGTTATTACATTTTTAGAAGCCTCGTTTTCAGTTGTAAGCAACCTGGTTTCAGTACAATCGCGATTTTAGTTGGTGCACAGGAGGAAAAATAGAGACAAGGTTTGTTAAGTGGTTGGAACTAGGCACGCTTACTCTACAACTAAAGTTAATTGTCTGAAAGGCCAATAATATAGACAGGAGTTTCGTAGTCACACTCATACCCGGTGCCTACTGCTACAATAATTAAAGGCAACACAATTTGAAGCCCAATTGAAATGAATATCTGAACCGTCACTTTAGAGATTAATTGAACTAGTAGACCAGGTACCTCAAAATAACTATATAAACTTAAACCTGCATGATTGCTATAGTTAAAAAGTTACCCTTAGATTCTCCTCTTGAAAGGTCATTTTCGTAGTTAGATTTTATAAAAACTAATTTGTATCATGTGAATATATAAGCATTTTGCATTGATTGATTATTTTATTTTATTTTTTTAAATTGTTTCTTTCACTTTTCTTATATTGTTTGTGAGATGACAAATTGAGAGCCTTCGATCATGATCATGTAAACTTTTAAAGTGAATGCGAGAGAGAGTGAGAGACTTTTTGCTTTATATTTATAGAAGTAGAAGAAGAAATTTGATGCAATTGAATTTTATTGTAAATGGCTTAGATGATATTATAATTTACTAATAACATTTCTTGACCTTGTCTTTTTCAGGGGTGAAATTCTGATGACGCAGACAACATGATGTTATTATGAGAATGCACTAGTTGGAGTGATATAATCTTCCTTTTCATCTTAGAGATTTTATTCCATCAAATTAATGTGGTGACCATTGCAATTCACATCAATTTCCATTCCTGACATTTTCAAATTTAAGACAAATCGAGATGGGACAAGTTCTTCGCAGGTAATTAATTCTTTTCATTTGAACTGACCAATAAAAAAACAACCACAGCCTGATTACCTGAATTGGCATTGTGTAATCGTTTTGAAAATAGATCTGCATAAAATGTGTCATAATTTTATGTTTTGAAATTTTTAGGTACCCATACGTTACATAGCAATAGCATTATGAATTTTATATCAAAAGCTAAGTAATTAACGTTCAAATAATTTTTTGGGGGTTCTTCATTTTGAATTCATGATCAATGGCCCAAGCAACTTGACTTTTCTGTTGATAATCTTAAGTGGAAAAAAAAATTCCTGTACCCTTGTTTTCATGACATGATATTTATAAACTTACACCGAAAGGTACAAAAGGTAAATTGATCAAGAAAGAAAGAAAGAAATTTTATTATGGTCCATAAAATTGAATTCTTCTTTTCTTTTTTATTAGGCTTCAGGATTACGGAATCCGTCCCCAAGACATTTTAGGCATCCCCATACCAGAAATGAAAGGATGGGACGACCGTGATAGCTTGCTCAGTGTAAAAGTAGAAAAAGAATTAGACAACTGTTCCTCTGATGCGTTTCCAGATTTGTCACAGCTGCCACACGAACTAGGTTTGTCAGTACAGTAAAAATGTAACGTTGTGATTGCTGTACTTTACTCTTCAAAATCAATGTGCAAAGATGATCTAGTTGAATAAATTGATTTTATGCTCAATTATATATTGAACAATGTTCTTTCTATTTCTTGCATAAAAAAAGAATAATGATTTTCCACCTGTCTTGGGAATTGTGTATCAGTTTAGGATTTTCTTTGGTATGAAAAGAAGGGACTTTGTATGTAAATATTTGTTTTGATACATATGAGGATTTCACCTAACAATCTTTCTTTTCTTTTTCTCTTTGGGGGGGGGGGGGGGGGTCTTTTTTAGTTGGTCTTTTTTTTTTGGTCATTATCATCACTTTTAAGTCTTTCGTACCTTTCATAGTCTGGTGTGAACGACATTAACAATGTTAACAAAGATAATTATTCTTGCAAATCGTTATTTTTACACAGAGGAAACGATTACTTGAATTTGATGCAACTAATAGATTGAGGAACAGAGTTTCATGATGCATATATGTGATGAAGAACAAACAATTTAGTGGCATGACATTTTCCTTTAAACAAATCATTTATAATAAACTTAAGCATGTCTTTTTCATAAAATCTTTGAATATTATTTGGTCCATTTTACATTATATCTTTACAACATAATGGGTATCTGACCACTGCTTTGTCTAGGATTACATATGCCACATTTTGATTTTTTTATTCCATCTCTTTCAGGTATAGAAATTCTTCGCCATTTAAATGCAACAGATCTGTGTTTAGCATCATGCGTGTGGTCCCATATAGCCAATGATGAAATCTTATGGAGAGGGTAAGAAGAGTAAATTAGTATTAGTGATGTTTTAAGAAATATTTTGTCATAGATTAATTATCACAATATTATATTCAAATATTTGTTGGGTGAAAATTCTGATGAGTTTGTGGAACGCATTGACTTCAAGTATGTCAGATGTTAGATTTAGTTTTGATCTGGCTTGGTTCGAATTCTTTGCTTTCCATTCATTACCTATTTGATTTTGAAATTTTTTATTCTTAAATTAAAATTTACGATGAGGTGGTACAATAGTTCTGCTACATATGATAAAGTTTTATCTTTGATGAGATAGATGTGTTAGTGCTACTATGCATACACAATTTATAGATACACAGTCTATTTGATTGTAGGTGGAGTAATACTTCCTTCTTAAAAATCTATTACATTGCTATGATAAAAATTGGTTTGTAATCTGTCTCCCGTTGCATGTTGTACAGGCTCACAGACTTACATCATTTATCCCCGCCCAGCATGCAGTGTCATTGAATATCCTTCCCAACTCCTATAGGGAGCTTACAGTAGAGCAGCCTGCTTGTCATTCTAACAACTAACACACTGACAGTACCTTTCTTTACCTGTAACCGGGTACTCATTCACACCAAAGTCAAGTGATGAAAAATGTAGAAAGAGTCAATCCCAAGGACTCAAAATTGGTAGCTTCCTCCAGGATTCAAACTTCGGCTATCCTGAATTTAATAGCCTGACCATGCAGCCACAAACGCCAAATGTTTGTCTTGAATATAAAAAAAAAAATGATACTTGATCTAAATTGTCCATACACTTATTACCCTTTTTTCAATCAGTTTATGTCACAATTACTGGGGCAGCGTCAGCATCTACAGACGACACCCGCCTGAAATGCCATACAAACAGATCTTCATGACGCTGGATGAAGCCTCACTGTCGTTCAACACTGACCCGTCTTTGGTAGGCACACTATTTTGTTACATTTATATGACATTCGATTATTACTCTCCTCTCTCTTCGGTAGCTTGAGATTAAGATTACTTTGTCTCTGAAAGCTGTGTATATAATGAAAGTTCTTTAACCCTAACATTTGATCGATTGTTTAAAGAAAAAAATACAAAACAATTCTGGACTGGCAATGTTTGCTGTACTTTGTTATCAAGTCTCCTATAAAAAAGAAATTAAGTCCTTAAGATCCTTGATGCCTATAGAAGAAGGAAGACAGTAGATATTATGGACCCATTGCTATGAGATCGTTTCTAGGAGTCGAATGTTAAATTTCCATTACTGTGGTGCGATTTGGTGCAATTTACAATTGTAAAAATTATTTCTCCCTGAAAGCTAATATTTTGTGTCATCGGCATCTGCCTAATAATAGCTGCTATGTATGAATGATACAAATCATTCTCTTAATAGATTTATGACCTCTTTGTTTTTTTCTTCACCCAGGGCTTTGACATCCTCGTGTCCAAAGGAATCCTTGACGACACACCTATGGACGTCGCCCGTTTTCTCCACACGACATCACGGCTATGGCCAAACAAGAAAATGGAGTTTTTGCAGCAAAGGTTTACAAAAATTGCTCAAATTTTCCAGGATAGCTATCATTTCCGAGTCTATCTACATTCGCCCAACACAGAACACTTCTTTGGTCTGACTTACCTATTGTCGCTTATCTTTTTATGTTTTAAGTTTTCAGTGTTTGTTAGCTGAAGAAGGGAAAACCTGAAATGTTCTTGATAGTTGTTTTATGCTTGAAGCTTTACAGATACCTCTTTTTACATTCCTTTTACTCCGATAATTAGCTTCAGGAAGCCCTCGTTGTATTATATCATTTTCATTGCAACATTTTTTTTAAATGTATTCTTTTTCTCTATTCTGGGGACTCTGATAAACAAGCTGAAGAATCTACGATTGCTAATAAAATAGATCTCTGAGCTTATCCCATATTAATGACATATTTACTATATATTGTCCTAACACATAATATTATATTTTTGATGATTGGGAAAGAATAGATAGATATACCACATAAACAAACATAATATATATTTTTTTACTTTTATACACACATACAAAATAAAAGTAAGATATTAGTAATAATTTATTTCATATCATGAGGACATCATTAGTTTATACAATGTCTTTTACATACATCACATTTGGTTTGATTATAATTTTATATGTCACAAATTTCTACTATGCTACAAGTTTTAGAAAATGGTTGTATATGCCAGCTTTGTGACGTATTTTTTTCACTGTTGGTTTTATTTTGGTGCTTTTTTTTTCAGAGCGGATGTGTTAGAAAGACTGGTACAATTGCAAAACTTTGAAAACCAATTCTTGCCGAATGCATTGCGGAAATTCTTCAGGTCTGTCTCTGCGCCAAAAGGACGGGGGAATATGCTGACAATGATGATTGAAAACTTTTCCCAGCGATTCTGTGCCTGTAATCCCACCTTGGGCCTTAGTAACGGTAACTCCAGCCTACTTTGAATACATCTCAATTTTTTTCTTTCTTCATCAATAGCCATTGTACCTTCTAGTATCAGGTGTAATTACTATGAGTATATTTCCTCCACAGATCCCTGTCATGACTCCTTTTCTTTGCATCAACTAATGCAATTCCCCTGGTTTCTACATTTTCTGAGATTACCTCCCACCATATCTTCTTTTGTCTACCTCAGCACATCTTCCCATGCTGTTAACAATCAAATATCTTTTTAATTACCTATTTTCCCTCATTCTATTTAAATGACCAAACCATCTTGATTGGTTTCTTTCAATCTTCTGCTCTAAACTACCGCTTCAACTTGTTCCCTAATTTGTTGCGTTACCTCTTTATGTTTTACCAATCGCTCTTCTTAAGAAAATGATGTAAAGTCTGGGAGCCGATACTGGTGTGAGGATACAGACTATAAATCTTTCTTTATCTTTACACTATTAACACAGGTTTTTTCTTCACGCACACAAACTCTCATACATGCATGTACACACAAACACAATGAAAAGAATATATTAGAAAGATTGGTATAAAAGCTCTTCATGAATTTTACTATTCATTTTATTTGCATAGTCTGATCAACCGTATCAAATCTTTAAACATTTATTGTTCTATAGAATATTGTTTAACGTTTACCCCATCCAAGGTCCTTAGTAAAGAAACAATTTTATTCTCTGCCTGCTATTCCTTCCTTTTCATTTTATTTATTTCAAAGTTTAAGATGATTTAAAAGAAACTTTAATGAACTTTGTCAAATTTTGAGACTCATTATAAGGTTATTTTGGGTGGCATACTTGGAAACGATGATTGGAAATGTATTGTTTGACGGAGTCATCTTTGTTTAAACTTACTTTTATCTTTGCTTGTTATGCCCAATTATATATTTCTTTCTTTACTTGTAGATACCTAATATAATACCTTTGGGTGTTAAGTTTGATAACCATCAATAAATTTTCTCCCATCCGCAGATGCCGTTTTTGTCCTCTGCTTCTCCCTCATTATGTTGTCAGTGGATCTGGGCAGCCCGCAAGTTAAAAACAAAATGTCAAAACGAGAGTTCATCAAAAACACGTGCCGGGCTGTCACAGAGCTGAGTGCAGACTTAGCTGGCCACATGTACGACAACATCTACCTGGCAGGTCATGTGGCTCCCAAAAATCTCACAGAGTGAAGGAAGGAAAGTACTTGAATTGTGAAAAAAAATTATGCCAGTAGAGAAGTAAAAGAGGGAAAGTGAAAGTCATGAATATTGAATGTAGAATGTTCTTGCATTGTCACCAGTCCTGGCCTTTATGGAAGAGGGCGCCATGTCTAATGAACTGCCTTGTAGTTTAACATGTTACGATGATTCATGGCCTTTAATTTGATGAAGGCAGAGGACTTGACCGATCAATGACAGTGTCATGTCATACTCTACCCACCGGAAGGTGACAGTGACAGTGTTGATGTATGCACAGGTTCAATTCCCAGATGACCAAGTCAGCTTTTTCTAGTTTTACTTCTCTATAATACTGGGCTATATTTTCAGGCATTTCATGACTCCCCAAAACCGCTAACTAACATCGCAATATTTGATCCATCATCAGAGTCCGCTCCACATCTCCATTCTGTGAAAAATGAAAGATTTTATAATTTTATACTTTAATAATAAAATAAATAGCACCAGTGACTATGTATACAGATATTAATATGTTATTATTATGAAATGATATTTATTTAGATATTATTGTCATTCTTGTCTAGTTCAGGTGGAAATAATCTATTTAGTTATATCTATCTAATATAATCTATCTAGTTATTTATTGCACAGTGTTAATTGGTTGTAGTGGTCAATAGGTTTGTCGTTGTGTCTTAACTAAGTTCACAGGTCATTGAAGCTGTGTTCTAAAAAGGAAATAACAAATAGAACTGGAAGATGACCTCGGAAATACATTTGATTATTACAGAGCCTCTATGCAGATGATGTACATTCCTTAGCATCCTGGAAAAAATTATTTAGAAAATTCCAATAGTTGTCATTGCGTTATGAATTGTTCCAAGCGGGAAAATAATGATGTGGCAGGAACTATGCACTACTACATTGCGCCAAAGTGATGATAATTTTGCATTATTTTAGGTGTCCGAAAATGAAACGGATAGGATAGAAACTGAATGGAATTGATCTCCATACTACATTCAATTTTTTTTTCTAGTTGTCTTGATGTGGGCACATTGTGGATTCCTGTCAGTCACACCTTTCTCGTTTCTGCTTGGATTTTAGACGAACCTCAATTCGTTAAGTTCTCCTTTTACTTGGTAGGCATACACACTGCACGTCATTGAACATATTCATAAGACCTATAATTCAATTCTAAACCAAAGCCATTGGAGTGATATATAGGCAATGTTGAACATAATTGATTTTTTTTAAATATTTTTAAACTAATGTATCCAAACTTTAAGGAAATTTTAGCTCTGTTATTAGGGATAAATTGGATACTTTAAAATAAAAGGATAAGATGCTTCACTGTGTATTATTTACATAGGGGTTGTTGGTGTGACAATACACTTCAAAACGTTTTGTATTTTGAATTTAAAGACACGATTTGAAGGTAGCGTTGATAGTTGGAATCTGCTGTTTCATGTCAATACTTAAACAAAATAGGTAATTTGGCTTTTCCTGACATACTGGAATAACATTTTTCAAATGTAACCTACTTTCAATTTCAATCCTTAACAATGACTGAGATTAAACATCTTTTGCACTGACCTCTATCCCCTTAAATAATATTAAGATGAGATAGCTTCTTTTACACCAATGACTCTACCCTCAGATAACATTATAATTTTAAATATTTGTGATTACGAACTGTTGTTCTGATTGTTTCTTTGTGTGTCGGTGAAAGATCTGACTCATTATACGATGTTTTGAATGCAATACGTAACACTGCTGTATTATTAATAGCTATTGTCGGTGGACATTCCCAGCTACTGTCTTGGACCCAGGCCTGGCCAGTGAAAATGATGATACGGTCAAGGTCAAGGATATCATTTTGTTGAATTTTATGATATATATCAATATATAGTCATTTTCAGGGTTTCGAAAATATTACCTTCAGGTTTCATTTCCTTAGTCTAATAGTAATACTAAAACTTTTCAGGGTTTAAAAAAGATAATTGTTATTAGATAATCATGTCAATGATTGTGAACTTTGATAATGATATTGATATTGTTGTGATGAACAGAAGTTATATCTGAATTCCAATCTTTTAATGATCTCTTTGTGATGACAAACTGGGCCTTTATGATATTCAGTTATACCATAATATTATTATTAACATATATTTGTCTAGGTGTCGATGTCCTCCCAACAGTTTCTTTAATAGCTGAGGGGGATGAACACCTAGGTTACAGAAAATGTGTTTGTTGGTCATCTGATCAACAGTGCATGTCGTGTTGCTCACAAAGAAGAAAAATATTTGGGCAGATTGAGCTGATCTTTTTTTTTTATGCATAGATGTAACAGGTTTTGTTGTTTTTCTACTTTGTTTAGCCATGCGTCATGGTCTGGACACCTGTCAACTGTTTTCCTGGAAAAGGCAGTAAAGTATCCTGGCTCTAATCGTCAATAAGGATTCAAGTACTGCCTTTTTCACTTCAATGGTTGCTGTGCGTTTGCATGTTGGTGCTTTGTGTCTGAGTGCTGTCCTGAGCCAGGCATTGAGTTGGCCCCTTAACTGCTTTGCATATCGTATAACGTTTAAGGAGTTTGTATAATAAATCACAGCAAAATTTAAATATCTTTCTTCCTTTCCTATATCATAACCTACAGTACATTTCCACATTTGGCCCTTGATATATATATATATATATTGTACTGTATTGCCAAAGTACATGCACTTTCATTACACGTTGCTACTTTTTATTTAAAGGAGATGAGCAGGTTGGTTTGGCAACTTTTTTTGGGCACAAATCAATCTTGATATTAGTTTGCTGTTGGCTGGACAGAAAGTCACAACATGCTAAGAATACAGGAATTGTCCATTCAGATATGTTGACATGGTGCCCAAATGTTGACTTTTGGACTGGTCAAAACCCCATCGCACGCTGCACCTGGCGGTAGTGCATTACTCCTTGTTTTTTTGGGGGTTTTTTCTTGTTTCCCTGTCGCTTTACTATATATATATATATATATATATTGCTCGTGTCTTTACTATATATATATATATTGCTCGAGTGACAGCTCTTTGCTCAGAGTTGTCACATTTCTCATATTTATTTACTCCACAGCAGCAAATGTGATCAAAATGTTACTACTACTATTGATGTTTTTACTTTATGATATGTTGTGTCTTTTGTAAATGTACAGATATTATATTAATATTATAAGTGAAGTGATATTCTGAGAAACAATATTCTTTGAATTGAATGAAATTAACGTGCTTGAAGATCTGGGCATGATTTTTGAATACTTGAGTTGTAAATTTATATAGAGTGGGAAACTATGCGAGATGCTACGATTGCAGTTTATATGGTATTGAATATAAAATCTCAGTGCGTGTGCCTTAAGAAGAGTTAAGTGAAATTTTGTGACATTTGACTTAAATAGATTGTTGGGTGGAAGAAGCAGTTGAAGCAAACATGCATACATGTGAGGAAGGATGGAAGTGATACAGTTTGAGATGGCATAGTATGTATGGATCATGTGCGTAATGAATGCAATGTAAGTAATTTTTTTTTAAAAGCTTTTAGATTGGACGAGTAAGGCCACAGTCATATGAAAGGCAGCACCTCCTGTTTTTTTAAGTCCATTGGTGACAGGACTTGAGGGACAAAGCCTTGTCAGTTTGAAAAGTCCCTGGACTGGAACCATCAGACTCAGTATTTGAACACATAGCAACCGTGTTCAGATCTGCACTAGAGAAGAAATCTGGACATTTGGTCTGGAAGCAAGAAGTATGTTTGCATGTATTAATGTATGTGTGATACTGTATGATTGTAGATTCCATATTTGGTATATTGCTGCTATTGCAATTACTGTTACATGTACTTTTGTATATTTTTGGAAATAAAGATTTTGATGTTATGTGCATGTGTGTATATGTATGTAATGACTATTATTATTATTATTATTATTTTAACTTTTCACAACAAGAGTTTTAAATTGAGGCTCCATGATTTTGTGCATCATTTATATCAGAATTGTCAATAATTCCCTACAACTACAACATTCAAATTATTGAAAAATTTAGATTTTGATTTTATATTAGTATTTAATAACATTTTATTTATTTTGCAACAAACTATACAAAGGGGAAAACGATGTGCAAAAAAAATAATCTAATGTATTTATTTATTGAATAGGGGAATTGTTGAATAATTTTCTCAATTTTTGTAACAATAATATTATTCATCCGCAGCAGATAAGTCACAATTCTTGGGGAATTTCTTTCTTCAACCAGAGGTTAGGGTTAAGGTCTGAGTTTTTGCTTGTACTTGTGTACAAGTTTTAAGGTGGGGTAGCACAAAGAGTGTTTTGACTCTCCTCCCCCCCCCCCCCCTCCCCCTCCCTTCTGCTATCCTTTCAACAACAAAGACAACTTAATACAAAATATAATTTTATCTAATGTGAGCCGATGCAGAAGATGTCGTTGATCAATGATATCTTGGCTTCAACAACTCCCAATCGTTGTCATTTTATATTTTTTACTGATTGTAGAAGTAGAAGAACAAAAAAAAAAAAAGGACAGCCGGCGTAAGGTGTGCACTAAATCAATCACACCAAATTAATGGTAATTTGAACATGAAAAACCCGGAAATGAAGATAGAAACTTTAAAATCTGTACTCTAATTAATTTTACACAACACAGCAATTCTCACAGACTGCCTTGTAATAAGTAGATAGTTTCTTTTGTTCTTATATTTTTAAAATGAAGAAGGGCATTCTTTGTATCTTGATTTTATAGTTATTACCTTAAGTAGTAGCTACTTAGACTTTCCATCCGTTTGATTATCAGATCCTCACAGCCATCACTGTCCTAGGCCTAAGTATGACTGATTCAGGCAATAAGGGAAAACCTTAGATTATGAAATAGTGTTGCGAGAAAAGTGAAAGTCTCACTCAGAGGTTTTTTTTGGTTTTGGGCATATTTTTTTCCCCTCCAATATTTTGGTCTTGTGTTGTGGCTTTGTTGTTATATTTTTTTTCTTGAAATCCCCATATTTGCATTGTGACTAGTCGCGGCTGATGTTTGGCTTATTTCAGTTAATTTCTAAATACATGTAGACGTCTATTCCCTAAAGACAAAAGTGCCCTTGAGGACAAAATAAAGGCAAGTTTTATTTATTTGTTATTATTTAAATTTCACAGATTTAGATAATATTCTAGTCTTGGAGTGTCTGTCTTTGGTTAGATTTATGAAGGGAAAGTGTTAATATTAATAATACAAACTAACTTAAACCATTACAAACAGTTTGTATACAAGTGGATTTTTAGCCTTCACATACATATTTATATATAATTTTATATTTATAATAAATCATACCTACCCACTTATGATAAATAAATGACTTGTCCCGCTTGTTGAATTATTTATTTGGATTTGGAGGCAAGTCCTGGGTATTGATACCAAAGGATGTGCCCACTCCTTTCATTTGGCTTCTCAGATTGGTGCAGACTTCCTTCTTGTTGAAATGCTTTGCTTGATGGTTGGTGTTTTATCATCGCTTTTGGTAACAACACTTTGCTTCTAGCCCTGGTCTTGTGACGAGACCAATAAATGAGCCGCATGTCAGGTTTTCTGTTTTTCCCTCCCCAAGTCAGATGTAAAAGCTACATAAGCAAATAATTAGATATCATAAAAACAAAAAAATATGAAGGTATTATTGTTTCAACAAGTGTTGTAGTGTAAATCAAATAATAACAAAGAAAAATGTTTCAGGTCTCTCCGGAGTCAGCTAACAAACACAGAAAATAATATATAACTATGTTTTAGGTGAACACCTCCATTTTTAATTCAACTTATTTCGGAAATGTAGAGGAAGAAGAAAAGGTGTAGATGTCAATGTTAGATGTTTATCTTTGTGGTGCAGAGCATATCAGGTTTCTCGTGTACTTATTATTAAAGCACTGGCGATAATGTACGGATTTTAGCATGTGTGTATTCGTCAATGACATTGTGCTAGATATGTTGTTATCCACAATGTCATTATTACTATTACTATTACTGAGGCAAGGAATCATCTAACTACAATATAAAACATTGCAATAAAATGATCATGTACACTACAAAACGCTTAGTGCTTACTTTTATTTTACACTCTTGTTGCTGAATTTATTGATCAATTGATCAAAAGTTTCTGTGTCTTCGTAATGTCTGTAAATGAAAACGGCTAGGCTGTTTACCTAGGATGTTTTGTAGTACCACCCTCCCCACTTCTATCCCCCTCTCTCTCTCTCTCTCTCTCTCTCTCTCTCTCTCTCTCTCTCTCTCTCTCTCTCTCTCTCTCTCTCTCTCT
>JARDUL010041734.1:0-12498 GCA_030265205.1 Dirona pellucida | reverse complement strand
GGGGGGGGGGGGTTGTAATATTTTAAAACTTTTAAAGTAAATGTGAACTGTTGGTGTTGATGTAGGAAATAAAATTTCTTATGCTTTTATGCATTATCAATTTCCATACTCTTATTAAAATTCTGATTTTACTTTTTACTGAGTGGCCATACCTAGACTCACAACTTAATTGTAAATGACTGTCTCAAATGTTGATATTACTGGAATGATACAAGAAATAAAGAAACTTATTCTTTTTGACATTTTCAACAAAAAAAAAAGAACAATTGGAAAGAAATCGGTTCAGATGAGATTATACATTTTGATTACAGAAAAAATTGGACAGCTAAGTGAAGAAGTGAAAAGACTTCAGCACTCTTTACAGTCCTGCAAGGATAATGCAGATGAAAATGAACAAAGATCAAGACGAATCATTCAAGAGCTGGAACTGCAACTGTCCAAGACAAAAGCTGAACTTGATAATGCAAGTCATGAAAAGAACAGGTTAAATGACCTTTGCCAGAAACACTCAGCGTAAGCATCTTTATTGTTTATTTGAATGGAATGAATCTGTTCGTTGTTAATAAATTGAATCATTATCAATTCAAAAAGTTATCTCCTCATATATATTTTACGAAAATAGAAGGGTCATTTTGTGTGTGGTGGAATTATAGTACCATAATTTGATAAATTGTTCGAAGTGAATAGATAAGATTTTTTAAATACCTACAAAGTGTTAAAATTTATTTAATATTGTATGAAATGTTAAGGTAATGTCTTTTACTTTTTTTCTCCATTTAGTTTGATATCTGATCTGAGTGAAAAGCTGCAAGTGTTTGAGAGTAAGTTTATATGATGCAGTTTTAGTTGGAATGGATTAAATATCCTCAACCATGATGACAAATATATTTGATTTCTGTCTGGTTTTTTTTTCTTTCTTTCTTTCTGGCAAACCAAAATCTTATAACTTGGGATACTACCCCATCGCATCACCTTTGTATTTGTTTTATATTTGAACTTTTCAGCTTGTCATAAAATGAAAAATATAATTGATGAATTAATTGATTTTGTCACATATTGAATTATACGATATTAAGTTAATGTTTTATATATCTGTGGTATTAATGGCAGCTAATAGAATGGTTATTTTCATTGTTTCAGGTGACAAACGATGTGTTCTTGAAAATCTGAAAAGGGCCACAGCTGAATTAGAATATGCAAAAGAAAGGGAAGAAAGGATGAAATCTGAAAATGAGGTGAGCTTTGTCATCAATTTATTCAAATCTCCAGTAAGAAATTGATGTTCATTTTAAGATTATTTTTTCCACTATAATGCTTTTGCTATGTCTTCAGTAATATCTTTTGTTGAAATGTCAAAATCCATCTTTGGTATATATTTTTAGAAAAGGTATTCAATCTTCTTTTTTTTAATTCACGAAACAAATTTGAGTTTAATCTTTTTGTTATGTTGAACCATTTTTCTGTAATTAAATTTTTTACAAAGCAATACAGATTTTAATTATTCTTTTTTGTCTTCAAAAGTTTTTGAGTTATTATTTCTATTTTTTTTTTTGTAATGAATAATAATTATGAATTTTGTGGTCAATTTTTGGAAGGAGGATGCCTCTGGTAGGTTCTCTGTCTGTTTCTTATTCTTCTTATTTTTTACCAGCATTACATGAATGTGACCGTAATTTGATAATGTGCTTTTTTCAAACAAACAAGTTGATTGGTCAGTTTTGAGGAGTGATGTACATTCACTTTTGTCTGTCATTTTAGAGCTTTGAAAATTTGCTTTTCTTTGAGCAGCTGGCTAATTTATGCCCACCTTTTTACTTTCCAACAGTCAACTTTTTCCCGAATCAAATTGTTGGAGGAAAATATTGAAGGTGAGAGGGCTTCCCACCTTGAAACAAAATTCAATTCGGAAATCGTACAGGTAAGATTTTGATTTATCATTTGCATTACACTGTCTGAGCAGTATGCATTATAGATTCCCCTTTCTATTGTCTATGACAAAGTGCTTATCACTCTGAACTTGTTGTATTCTGCTATCGGTACACCCTCATGCTGAAAAGAAGGATTGGGGTCAGGTCTTCGCCAAGCCTCTGGTCACCATGTATGGCAGGATCCAAATATAGAAAATGTATGGGTCTGGAATTTAAGACAAGCATATGATCAGTCTATGTCAAAACTCCTTTCTTGGTCACATGCTATATAGCATTCTGTGTTCAGTGTGTCATGATCAGATTTTGTATGTGGTTAGATGAAATAAAGTAAGTCTGCCAGAGCTTAGATTCCATTTTCCGTAGCATGAAACCAGATCATAATCACATACTGTGTCTTAAAATAAGATTTTTGGCTTATATCTTGTGCATCATTACAAACTTATAATTTTCAGAACATGGTATCTGTTTTTTTGTGTGTGTTTGTTTGTTGTTGTTTTGTCCATTTTTTTGCTTGAATATGATAACTGTTTGCATCTTTGTCTGTTTAACTAGCTGCGGGTGAGAGATCTGGATGGAGCCATAGACGTGGAGAAATCTGCTAATACAGAAGCTAACAAGGCCATTGAAAGACTTACACAACAAAACAGGTAATCTCAGTCTTTTCTTTTTTCTCTTCTTTTTTCTCTTCTTTTTTCTTTTCTTTTTTTTTTTACAAAGAATACACCATATACTATGTATGATTCTTGTCTAACTCTAGACTTGATGAGTTTTTAGCTGATGAAGAATCACTGGAAAATATATCAGAGTCCACTCAATGTTCATGATAACTGATCACCATTTTTCTGGTTAGTTCTTGGCTGCATGAAACAATTCATCAACTGTACCCCAGAGGTCAATCCAAATGATGTTTTTGTTGTTTTTGTTTTTTCAACAAAGACTGTATTGGGAGGAAAGTGTAGTTTATTAAACCTGTGCCATGTGTGTCTGTATCAATGTTATTGTTTTCTTTGAATAGGGAACTGGAACATGTTTATGACCAGGAAAGAAAAACAAGAAAAGAACTCAACTCAAAGATGGACAAGTGAGTATGGGTAGTATTGTTTTGATTAGAATTTCAATGATTTGTTGTAGGAATCATGTCTATATTTATTTATGGTTAAAAGAATCTGAATGAAACAGTAAATTTTGGATTGTTGTTTTTTTAATGCAGCATTGTCAAAATGACTTTTGCTTGAATGAACGATAATGGCAACAGCCAAATAATTAGTTTTAGATTACCCCTATGCATGATTTCTCATATAAACAAAATATCGTATGGCTCCATGGGTGTCGCTAGCTCAAATTCGTCAGCTTTGATAACATAGGGCTTATCTGTTAGTACAATATTATAGGTTCTGGGATCAAAATAATGTGCTTACTGTGTGTTGCTCAGTGAGATGCTCAAGGCTTTCAGGCACAGAGGTGTTAGATCACCTGCTTGTTTCAAATGTTTATTACATAGAAAGTCGTAT
The DNA here is from genome assembly GCA_030265205.1 of Dirona pellucida. Taxonomy (NCBI): domain Eukaryota; kingdom Metazoa; phylum Mollusca; class Gastropoda; order Nudibranchia; family Dironidae; genus Dirona; species Dirona pellucida. Next base: position 9,059 of record JARDUL010041734.1, on the reverse strand, counting down.
ATGTGTGTATGTATATATATATATATGCAAGTGCAAAGCGATGGGGATATATACTTGTGGGTTTGGATGCCTTGAAAGGGGATCTGGGGTCGGATGAGGGTTACTTGCTTACTTGATACCCAGCAGTTACACATTGGCCTGGACCACACAAAGCTCTCACAAGATAAAATGTGAACTTTTACCTTTGTATATTTACTGTCAACGCTCACTACATCTATGATGCTTTTTTCTAAAGGATGGAGAAGGAATACATGACAGTTAGAAGGCAGCTGACATCAGAAGTGGAAGACAAGAAATCTGTTATTGGAAACTTGTCCAGGGAATTGGAATCTCATCAGAAAAATTTCAACGAATTGAAAACGGAACTGAGCAAGGTTGACACATTCTCTTTTTCTTTTATCTTTGACCCACTGTCAAATCCTGATATTTGTTTTCAGCAGATAAAGTTTTTTTAAATACATTTTTGACATGGTAGTCCAATAATTTTTTTTTCAGTCAACAACATTTTTCCAATACTTGTCTACTTTACAGTTCCTGGGAAATTTGGACAAATGTGTTATGATAAACTCAATGCCTTAACCAAAGTGAAAACATCTTTGAAGATGAATAGTTTGATTAATGATACTGTATTTTTCCCGCTCACCTTCTGCAGTTCTGAGGGGACAATACAATTTTACCTCCAGATCATGATTTTTTTCCCCCGTATCAAACACATTTTTAATTTCAAGTGGGTGGTGATGTGGGTCTAGGTTTAAGATTATACTGATGAAAATGAATTGATTTTTGTTAGTGTACATAAAAATTACTGTCATGACACTCATTTTGTTTGCTAAAACTTCAGTATTTTGTGAATATTCCTGGTGTTTGATATTTTTTATGATGCTTTATAACATATTACTTCTTATAATCATTTACTAAAGATTATATCTTTTCTTGTTATGAATGGTTTACAATGGTTTATTTTTGTTTTCGCTAACAAATATTGATTGAAAGATCAAGTTGTCATATTATTGTCAAATGTATTCAATAAATCTTGAATTATGATATACTGAAATGGCCGCTCGTAACCTATGATTCTATTTCTCTCCAATGAAACAATCTATTAACAGGCGAAAAAGAGGCAAATGTTTTTGGAGGAGACGTATGGAGGATCTATCAAAGAACTGGAATTCCTACTGCACACTTTTCACTTTGATGACAAAAAGCTGCGTAAGTATGCACATATTTTTGTTCTCTAACAGTGATTTTTCTTATATTTACAGAGATGCTGCTTTTCCGGAAATTAGAAAATCCGGATCGGCCCTCCAGAAATCTCAGGTTGCTGAAATAAAAAAATCTGATGTTTTTAACGGGTCAGATTTAGCGTCCTTTTTTTGTGCTCCAGAACATTTTCCCGTGTATTTTGTGGGGTGGTTTATATCAATGGCTTATCGTATGTTTTGCTTGGAAAAGTTGGGTGAGCCACAGTGTTATGAAGTGCCGTTGCATAAAAAAGTTTAGGAAATTTTGATTGAGTCCAGTGGCATCTCTGTAGTTAGCATGAGTTCCTTTGGTAACGTTGCGACGTAAAACTGAGAGTATAAGAAGATTGTATTGACACACACACACACATACACTCACATTATTTATGTTTCCAGGAATGGCCACAAGGAAGGAAGAGCCAAGTGTAGGTGGAATCAAGGGGAGGAAACCTTCAACACCCAATCCATCTGTGACGGTGGAAAACTTCAAGCAGATGCTGATACAGCTGAAGAAAAAACTTGATTCTCAGAATGAAGAGGTGTGTTTTATTCACATACTTCTATTATTGCATTTTTTATCATGAGTTTGTTATCTCTATTGTCTTGATAGGCAGAATGACTGTGTGGAAAGAACACACATTGAGCAGAAGAAAGAATAGAAAAGATATATCTTATCCTGCCTTATTTAATGATTAGTGTGTGTCTGTATATGATAGGATGTTGGAAAAGAGTGGCCTTATATTATGTCAGGCATCACCAACCGTCTCATCCCCTGTTCTCACATAAATGGCCCCTACACTGCTTTCTCTGGTATAAATAGGAAATCTAAATAAGCCAAGGTTTTGATTCAATCATTTCCATTAAAGTTTTTTTCTTTCTTTTGTTCTTGTTAGCTCATCAAGGCCAAGAAAAATATTGAGAGATTGTCTAAAGAAGTTGATTCCAGTAAAGAAATGGTCAAAAACAAAGATAGAACACTTGAAGTAAGTATGTTTATCAGTCCTTTAATTATCTTCCGAGGAAAGTATTGAAGTTTTTTTGTGTAATTATCAGACATTTATATTCAATTGAAAGGCACATATTTTCTTGTTCCTTGTTTAGTCAAAAAGTCATGTATATATTTTAAGATCAGTATGAAATGTGATGGTTATGTGATATTGCAGGTACAGCATGTACTTTATATAATGATACATTGGCGAGGGTAAGCAGATTGACGAACTAAGGTTTTAAATCATGGGAAGTTAATTTTTTTAAATTTTTTATTTTTGACTCATGAGCAGGTTGCCTTTCTAATTCAGTCAATTTATCACTTGTTACTACCCAATAGCTTGTTTCGCGGAATGTGACTGCAGTTAACATAACAGACCATTTCAAGACTTTTCTTTAAGGAGAAAAATGTTTTAGTTTTACCTTTGATATTTCAGGATACCCAAAAGAATTACACTAAAACTGCCAAAGACCTGAATAAAGCAAGGGCAAATTATTCTGAATTGGAATCTACTATCGGTAAACTGAAAGTCAGTCTTCAGACCAACACGTCAAACCAGAACAAGGATAGGACTCGGATTCAAGAACTCTCGGAAGAGGTAGGTTGGAAGTCAACACTTTATCTCTGCATATTGGAATACCAGAATGCCCCTAACGGCATCATGCCTTTTTATGTTAACAGCCAAATGGAATGTGTTGCACACCCCCCCCCCCCCCCCCCAACAATTTACATGACACATGATGCCTATAATAGAAGTGTCCGCCCCAAATGAGGTTGCATGTATTATAGTGAAAATATAGATAATGTAAATTAATTTCAATGCTTGACAGCACAAAACAGCGACGTTTCGGCCGACCGGAAATGTCGCTGTTTTGTGCTGTCAATCATTGAAGCTAATTTTATTCTATATTTTCACCCAAGTCTTCATAGCTTTGGCAGGTTATCATTGTTGCTATTGTATTGCCATGTATTATACTGCTCTGATTTCCAATTATCACCAAAAGCATACTATTTTTTTAGATTCTCTACACAATGTAAAGTTCACGTTTCATATTTTATAGTTGTTGGCTTTACTGTATTTGTCTCTATTTATGTCTATGCGATTACCTACCTGTAAAATGTGTTGAAAACCATTTCATTTATTAGATAATTAAGAGATTTTTATTTTTAAATTGAAAATTTTACATGTGAACCATGAATGACATAAAAAAGAAAACACACAATCGCACTCACAATTGACGTTATTTATATTTGTGTTTCATATGTTACTCCATTGACCATTTCAAGTCAGAAAGTTTTTCAATGAAATAATTTATCTTGATTTTCAGATAATGAAATTAGTCAAACGACACAAGTCAGAGGAAGAGGTAAAGCATATATTATATGATATTTGGGTTATCTTATACTTTCTCTTTGTTCCGTGGTATGAATAGAAAATTTATTAAAGTTAAAGAGTGTATTTTGCACCATCAACAGGATTAGTTAATAGGTCAATGAATTGTTTTACAGATATTGAAATAACTTAAAATCTGACAGTCAGACTCTTACTTTGGTAAAAAATATGTTGTTTTATTCTTTTTGGTAAAATGTTATTGCAGGAGAAGATTGCCTTTCTACACAGCTTATACCAAAGACTCCTGTCAGGCCATATCGTAATTCCAACCAAAGATCGGGGCTTTAACCAATTTTCTTGGCTAGATTTGACAGAAGTTGTTTTTGAACAAGTGACAGCTCTCATTGATATGATCCACACAACAGATGAACAGGTGAATTTTGGATTTATTCCCATTTACATGTATGTCATGTTATGCAAATTTCGCTTTTTCTGTAATTTGAATGATGGAAATTGAGATGTAAAAAAATTACATATTTATCATTTAAGATAATCTTTTTTCTTGAGTTTTGATGAATCTGATAACATTCTTTTAACTTGTGAAATGTTTTTTGTTTTGTTTTCTCAGCTGAAGCACACCTACATTTCCTCCAAAAATCAAAAAGAGGCATTTGGCTCTTTTAAACAAGATCATGAAGATCAGATAACCAAATTGACCAACATGGCTAGAGAGAGAGAGGCTGCCTGGCAAAGACAAAAGGAAGAGTTGGAACAACATTACAGTGAGATGTTATCAGATTTACAGTCACAGTCCAAAGTGAGAAACTCAACTTCCCCTTTTCCTGTTTTTGTTTTACTTTTCAAATCTGATATAGATTTTTAAGGAATAAATTGTGATGATAAAATTCTATGTGGATAGATTTCAGTTGTCTCTTTTACAAACAGTAAATTGTGTATGAAACCCAAAATCTAGACTATCATGAGTGATTTCATCACCAAAGTGTCATCATCACTGCTGATGACACAATGGGGGGGGGGTTATCTTCTGTTGTTTCTAACAACTTTGATCCCCGTCCTTAGTTGATTAAATTCCTAGTCACTCTAGTCTATTTTTGGTCATGTTTTCAGATAATTTTTTTCCTTTGCCATTTACACCCCTGTTTGTATTTCATGATCATCCAGATTGGGTGACAGGTCTAGAATCTAGATGTGATATTTTTCAAATGTTAATTGTTTTCCGTATTGAACTTCAGAAAAGCCAGGCCATAGCAGACCAGGCATGGGAGAAGGTCAGGGCCACAGGAAATGTGCAGCATGGATTGGAGTCTGAGGTTGTAGAACTCAGGAGGGAACTGGCAGAGTCTCAGGTCAGCCATTGTGGGAAGAAGAGTGTGGTGTCTTTTTACATTAGGACCTTAAGGTGTCACACTTTACAAATGAATAAAGATAGAAATTATTGTTTTTAAACATATCCCGACACTAACTTTTTTTTCGTAATTGAGTGATTCGGCAGCAAATGAATTTTGTTATGAAATAGAGTTTTTTAAATAGTTCTTTTTTTTTCACATGCAAATTACAGACTTCTATGTTTTGTATTTTTGTTCCACAGGTTCAAGCTTCTTCTTTGCTGTCTGTGTGTGCCTTACTGAGTGGCGCTTTGTATCCTCTCTATTCCAAAGCCGCCATGCTTTCATCTCAACGACACGTCTTAGAAGATCTTTTCTGTAACTGGGAGAATTGCAGAGACAGAGCTATGTACCTCTGCTCTGTACTCAGCTCCGGGAGAGAAAGTGACCAGGATCAACCAGAGAGGGATAACCGATTCCAACGGAAGATGAATCCCCTTCTGAGGTTCCGTATGGGAGTGATCGCTGTTTTGGCTGCCAATCGTCTGGCCTACCTGGGGGCTGGCTGTAAGAAGTGTTTTGTGACATACAATGCCACCATCAACCAAAATGGATTGTCCGTTTATACTGGTGGTGTCTCTGGTGACAAACGCAAACTTACAGGTAACATGCTTGTGACCAATATTATTTTGAGTCCAGATTTAATTTTTTTTCCCGATTGTATAATTTTGTATGTAAAGATAGGTGAGGAGTTTTCTCTATATTGTAGACTTTACCTGGTTTGCTTGTATAAATCATGTGATCATGATGATAATTATGATTGTGGATTGTAAAATAAAACAAGCACAATTTACATTTATTGATAAAGGGGAAAATAGTACCTGCCATTTTGTCATCTTTTGAAAAAAAAAATGTATATAATATTTTTATCATGTATGTATTTATTCACTTGTCTCTTGGGGTGTCAACAGAGAGAATAGAAGTATGGTTTATGTAAATAATGTGTCATTGTCACTCTCTGTAGGCTGAAAACTGAGAAAATCTCAGTATCAAACTTTTATCCAATTGAAATATCATGCGTTGCCATAATGTTCTCTTCAGCTTTAAACTTGAGTGTTTGTAGCGAGCCGAGTGACAACGTCACAGGCTTTGGCCCCTTTTCCCAGGCAGAGAAAAAACTTGGAGCTTGGCTGACAAGTTCGGATCTGTTAGAGACTGTGATGGCATCCATGACAGAACTCCAGGAAACTCTGAGAATCAATAATAACCAAGGTAGGTTTTCAGGACATGGCCATTTACGAAAGGAGAATGAATGTGGAATGGGAGCTAATGGAAAACAGATGAAAAATGGTGGGAAAATTATGCAGTGCTAGAATAATAGGCATTAGACCAAAGTGTCCAAAGGATGATGGATTTGCTCAAGGGTCGTGTCACTCTGGCCAGCACAGGCACAGATGTGATTCCTGTCATCAATAATACTTCTCTTATTATTATCTTTTGTCATTTTATTTTTTTCTGGCACTGAATTGCTTCCCTAGCAGTTTTCAATCATTCACAAAAGTGCACTTTAGAAGACTTCAATTTATTGTGTGGGAATCAGCGGAAGTCTTAAATACCCTGACCATTCTTCTGTTTCGTTTTAACATGTCATGATTTCTCACGGGAAAAAAGGCTTTCAAAGTGCTTTTAGTTAAAAATGTGTTCAATTACGATAAAGAAATGGTGATGGCTCAGAAATATTTATAGATGATAAAAAGAATTAAAGCAAAATTGGGATGGAGCAAATAATATTGTTAAGAGATTTAATTGTAACTGGGATTTTATTGCTAGCCACGAGGATAGACAATTTATTAATGACGTTCTGTTTGTGTTTTATGATTGTTTGACAGACAACCCAACTGAAGTAAAGCTGGTTTTGAATGCAGCCCGTATATCATTTACCAAATACATCGACCGATTGGCCCTCTTCTTCCCTACCTCATCACTTCCTTTTCACTCATCGGTGAGAGAGAGATCCTCACTTCTACGCAAACTGGAAAGGCCTTTGTGCCACCTCCTCAGGAATCTATCTCCTAACTCCAAAGGAAGCCTTATTTCATCACAGGTAAGGGATGGGGAATATTGCGATGGGATGTAAGAGTCAAGTACTGTATAGGTAACTAAATAGCCATGACTTTCCCATGGGGTATAAGAGCCAATTGCTGTTTAGGTAACTAAATAGCCATGATTGTTCTATGAGGTGTACTGTTTAGGTAACTAAATAGCCATGATTGTTCTATGAGGTGTACTATGTAGGTAACTAAATAGCCAAGATTTTCCCATAGGGTGTAAGAGTCAAGCACTGTTAACTGCTGGTTACTAAATAGCCAATATTGCTCTATGGGATCTGAGAGCCAAAGACTGTTTAGGTAACTGAATAGCCAGGATTTTCCTGTGCCTTGTAATATGGATTCACAGGAATCTTCAAGGCATAATGAAAATGAACATTCATTCCTCTGTTGCCACTATTGAAATGATCATTGAAAGTTAAAAGGACATCAAAGTTTAAGTCAGCAATGATAGGCTTGCATCATTCGAATAGTATGAAATTGATTATTATTAATAGACAGAGAGATTGAATTTTTGCTGATAGCATCTTCTAGTCGGTGGTTGCCTTCTCAGATTCACAGTTAGAATTTTGGCACAAAGCTGAAACAAAACATAATCAAAAGTTATGTTTTCAAGTTTGATGCACAGAAATTTCTACATTCTTTTCTTTTTGTTATCTATTTTTTTTTAATGTTTGTTTGTGACATACAGGAAGTGATGAGCAGTTTACAAAACCACATACTGGATCTGACCCAACGCTTACATACAGCAGAGAAAGAGAGGCGCCACCTGTTGGCAGATCTGAATGATTTGAAACAACAAATAGGAGATGAAAACACACAGGTCCAAAACTCTGTGGATAAACATGCTTCAGGCAAGGTAAGATCTTTTGCTTTATCAAGAACATTAATTTTTGTTTGTTTCTTGACAGCAGTCTGTCATAAAACTGCCTAATGGTAACAGGACTAACAAATTCCTTTGCAAAACCATACACATACAGTGCAACTTCCGGATAACGACACCCCTGAATAACGACAATCTCTGGATAGCGACATTGACCTCTGGTCCCGATTTTTTAGCTATATATTATTAGTAATAAAAACCTAGAAATAGCGACATACATTTTAGTAAAACCCCTGTTTAGCGACATTGATATAGTGATAATCGGCAGTTGACACTGACATTTGATACAAAAAATCTAGCGAAATAGGCAACCTCGTTTCCGACCAGCATTATCTCGTACGCTTATTTTCTGATCAATGAGATGTCCTACACGAGCCTATTCATAGCCAACGACGTCGCTTTGTTACCGACCAATGAGAACACGTGTTTAACTACCAATTAAATCGCTTTATCGCTGTTGTCATTGGGTATACAGAAACGGCACTATCGACAGTGTCATTACCGATCGCCGATCGCTGACAACCCCGCTGACGAATCAAGAATCAAGATGTCTGCCCCGATCAAGAAAAGAAAAGTCCTCACCATTAATGTCAAGCTGCAAATCCTCGCTGATATCTCGCTGCAAAGTACGAGATTCCCCACAACAGTCTGTCAATAATAATCAAGTATACCGGGACAAGATCGAGACCCTTTGTCAACAGGAAAAATACACATTCTAAAGTGGTTGGGACGTGTCTTATCACAGGCACTGGTTCGCGCATCGCATCATTATATTCACGGGTCTCACCACGCCCTCTTTGTCTGCTATCATGAAAACCTTGGAATTGGAATAACGACACCCCTGGATAACGACATAATTTCCCGGTCCCGGGCGATGTCGTTATCCGGAAGTTGCACTAAACTACACACCACAAGTATAAGATGTCTAAAAATAGCCAATGAGTTGTCTTAAATTTAAATGTTAACAATTTTTTTAATAATTTTTGTAGTTGTCAACAAATTATAACAAAATTGCACATGGTTATAAATCAGCCATGAGGATTTGTTTATCATGAAATTATTATTGTATTATTAATATACATATACAGTAGAACTCGGCTACAACGGGACTTTTGGTTCCAGAAGAAAAATCCCGCTGTAGGCAAGTTCCCGCTATAGGA
>JARDUL010041623.1:0-12499 GCA_030265205.1 Dirona pellucida | reverse complement strand
TGGACTGGTTTCATTTTCCACATGCCTACACTAAGTGACCTCATTCCCTTGCACTGTTTTGAGATTGTATTCATAAGCACAATACCATGACTTCCAACGAAAAATATAATAATATCTAACAAACGTGAATTATTTCATATGTTAAAGAATGAAATACTATAGAGCCCTTCTTCAGGCTTTATCTTATACCTCATCAGTAGCATGGAATCATGGAATTTGATCAAAGAAAACAAAACACTTACTATCATAAGAGTTGTTTCTTGGGGGCCTTCTTTGACTGAAGTTGGACCTTGATTTTTGGGACGCTAGAACACAAGATCGGATGAGAAAAATAAAACAATGCAATAAACATTTTAAAACAAAGATGAACCCCTTAGCAATTATTCACATTTATTGCCACAACATATATTTTTTTCTAACTCGATTTTTTTCTTCTTCTAAACATACAGTATTACAAGGTGGCACTACTTTGTTTCATCTGTATGTATAATATATGCAAAAAAATATATATAATATGTGTATGCTGTCAAAATTGATTATACAATGAAACAACGAACAGAGAGAGATCCGACCATAAGCTGTATACAGGTTACTGATAAATAAAACAAAAGACTCATCTTGTCTATCATCATATCAACAGTTTCAGGGCAAACAGGGACACATTCAATATCCCCTTTACGGATATTCATTAGTTTAGAAATCAATCAATTCACACCGACTGTCACCATGAATTTAAATGAAGAAAAATGTATAAAGACAAGAAACTCCACAATAGAACGAGTTAATTGAATCGGTTTTTTTCCACGAATGTCTGTACTATTCGGAAAGTACTGTCTTCACAAATTTATAACATTTTGCATCCAACTGTCACAAATTTGATCTGTAAATTCCTTTTTCATTCGCTTTTTTTGTCACCTTATTTACGAAAACACAACGCCTCTGAGTTTTTACACCTAAATCACTTCCGCTATTGCATGCTTAATATTATTTATTTTCCATGTAAACTGACATTTCATGTCTTTCATTTGTCTCGTTTCCCCCTGAAACTGTTCATGTAATATAATATTGTTTCGTGCCTACAAATCACTTACATTTTTTAGAAAACTTGGAATGGAATTTCGCCAAATCGAGTACCTCAGGGTCCACCTCTTGATCCGAAGACTTTAAAGTGGAAATGAGATCCTTAACCTGTAAAATAAATTTATTTATGAGAGACAATGTTAGAGGCAAGAACAATTTGCTTCAATAATAATAATAATAATAATAATAATAATAATGATAATAATAATAATACACAATAATAATAATAATAATAATAATAATAAAAACAATAAAAATAATGATAATGATGACAATAATGATGACAATAATAATAATAATAATAATCAACGTCATCGTCGTTATCGCCATCATCATCATAATAACAATAATGTTCATAAAAAGAAGAGTGATGATGATGATGATGATGATGATGATGATAATAATAATAATAACAACACTGATTGAGTCCATGTAATCGCAACTCAGGAATGTAGGATTTGATCAAAATGATCGGGAGAGGTCAAAATGAATTACATTATGTAGGTTTATCCTTTCCCCTTATAGTTTTACAGCCTGGCCTTGGGACCATCAACAATAAGTCATGGCCTCATTAGAAAGGATTGTTTTGCTAACGTTGTTTTTAGTTGCAATTTTGTTTGTTTTTATTATATTTTAGTCTTAAATCAAAAACCAATCAATGGTTTACAACGTGATGAGGATTTTTTTTTTTTCAATCTTTGCCATACAAGGAAATCTTACCATAATATATGAAAATTCTAAGGTTGGACGAGAACAGCTCGAAGAAAATCAAAACACGGACCATTGCCGACCTCACTAACAAAGGCAAAAGCAGGCGTCTATTTTTCACTCCGAAAACAAAAATTCATTTACATTTGGTGTACAAAATATATGATCAAGCTAGCTAAAATGTCTCACGGCCAGATCAATTGAATTGAATGGCAAGCTTTGTAGATCTGAGAAACAACCCAGTAATTCTCATTCTTATCCTCCTTCAAATGAGGTAACATGATTATAAGCAACTTGGGTATCTTTAACTACAATATCTCAGCGCACAATTATGTAAGCAACTAGCTACTAGGGGTGCCGGCACAGCTCAGCGGTAGCGAGTTGGTCTGCTATTGTCAGCAAGGCGGTGTTGTTGTGGCAGGCACGAGTTCAATCCCGCCTTTTGACAATTGTTTCTCTTTCTCACTGGCACTGTAAAATTTTCTTACAATTATTCCATCTTTATTTACATTGCATGTTGACATCTGATAAGACAAGCAGTAAACAATGTTATGTTGTGGCGTTCTAGTTATCGGTTATGTTTAAAGTTTTCACACAAAACGTAACTATTTGGGGGTTTTTTCCATGCTTAGGTACTAAATATAACCAAAGACAAAGTTGCTAGGAGGTCAAAATAAAGGCAATTTTATCAATTTGGTTGGCTTTTTTTTAAATTAACACAAATGTATCACTGTTCAATTTGTCACAGCATGCAGCCGCGAGTAAACAGAAAAATTAGAAAAGAAGGTTGGGGTTGAGGAGTACACAATCATGAGGGCAAGTGCACCAATAAGACTTAATGCGGTTGGCTTTTATTTGAAGAATGTACCTTTCCTGCGTCATCATCAGTGACGAATGAGATTGCCTTGCCAGTCTTTGAGGCCCTGGCAGTACGTCCAATGCGGTGGATGTAATCGTCAATACTGTTGGGGTAATCGTAGTTGATCACGACTTTAATGTCATCAACATCTAAAAACAAATAGAATAGGAAGAAAAAAAATTTTGACTGGTAAGAAATTGTTAGCAAATAAATACAATAGTAAGAAATTGTTGCATATCTATATTATATTCATCTGAATATATAATAAGAAATGCACAAATAACTTAATAAGGGAACAAGATAAAACAGATTGTTCAACATATAAGATAGTTTTTAAAAATAAGTCTTTAAGAGCCTTGAGGTCTAGTGGCTTATCCCAGTTTTCGTAGCAGACAGCTGACAATAATATGTCACTCTTCTGGTTAGGACCCTGGTCTATCTCAGATTACTTCCCCAGCTGTAAGCTGGTTTCCATTTCTACACTTGGGTCGAGCAAGGCAATTGTATTAAAAGGTTTCTTGCCCCAGAGAGTTTGCCGTCTTAACCACTCGGCTATCTCACCTCCAGATAGGATTAGATCAAATGAACGTTATCTATTCACTTCATGAAAATTCGTTTGGGCCCAGAGGGAACTAAATGAAACCAATGAGTAAAAAAATATTTGATTGTAGGTCAAAGGGAAAGATAATTGCCCCGAGGCAGACCAAAGAAAACATTCTTGAGGGAAGTAATAACATAAATTTTGGAAAGGAGAGAAATCATATTACCTAATGTAAAGAAGCAATGATAAAATCTTGTGGGGGAAAGTTATTGATAATAATAGTTGAGCCTGACATTGAAAGGTACCACAGGTTATTGACATAGAAAGAAAGATAAATCATGCATTCATTCATTTCATTCCACTCCACAACAGCAAAAGCATTGCGTTTTTATGTAGACAAACCCAAGACTTACCTAAACCTCTGGCGGCCACATCTGTTGCCACCAATATGTCCATATCACCATCACGGAAACCTTTAACAAACACAAAATCAAGGCAGACAAAAATTAATAGATAAAAATAAGAGAAAATATATAAGACAAATCACAGCGCTTCAAATACTGCTTTAATTTTTTTTTAAACCATCAAGTCTGAAGTTTTAAATTTATAAAAATAAATTAGACAAACCACACTGCCTTCAAAAACTAAGAGCACTGGTTATTAAAAGAACATAAACTAACTCGAACCGATGACTATCTACATAAAAAAAAATTACTTCTTTTTTTTTTAACCCATCACTTCATTCTCAATGAAACTTAAGTCTAATGGTGAGTTACTCAGGTCAAGACTTAAATTTTCGTACTAGAATTTTTCAAAAGATAAAAATACTAACTTTGAAGCGCACTATCTCTGTAAAGCTGAGACTTGTCGCCATGAATCGCTCCTACCCTGAATCTGAAAAACAAATGAAAACAATCAAATAAGTCACATTCGTGAGTAAATATATTACCAAAGCACAATATCATAATTGTTTGTTTTTATTTAAAAGAGAAATTCAATTAGAAATAATATGCAAAAAAACATGGTGACACTGCGTCCACATTTTTGCCTTTTCTGATTTCGACATATCTTTTCACTTTTCAGGAACTTAAACATTTCAAAGGCCATATCTACTTGTTTAAAATTTTTAACGTATAATTTCATAACTTGGCTGACCAACCAGGGTAAAAGATTTCCAACATTCATTACAAAATATAAAATTTAAATGTTATTCCGAGATCCCCCATCTAATTTTTTCCCCATGAATCCTATTGCACCCACCTGCGATTCCTCAACTTAGTTTGTAAAAAGTCGACTGTTCTCTTTGTCTGGCCAAATATCAAAGTCTTTGGCATCCTCGAATCTTCAGATGATGATAGCTGAGTATCCAGTTCATGCAACAGCCTGAAATATAAAATCATGTAAATCAATCCCATTTGCCACTCTCAGGTCTAAATTTTGCGACATTAATAAAACTTACTATTCTTTACCATTAAAGAGGAAACAATTTCAAATTTCTAAGAAACCACATATTTGGGACTTACAGTTCAAAGGGACATAACCAATTAAAAAAATATGTTTCATAAGTTCTCTCCCTTTTTTGCCTTTTATTTAAATTCTGTCATTTACACAACATTCAATAATGCCTGTATATTAATTACTGCATTCAAAATCCTAATGATATTGAGCACAGCCTGGTTTTAATTAAGGAACAAACAAACAAACAAATAAAAATCAACAACTCACAGTCCAAATTTTTCTCTAAATTCACACACTTTAACAATTTGCTGGATGTTCGGGTTGGCCGAGAGTTCCTGGGACCCAATGTTGACCTGCGTAAATTCACCCAGGAAGTCATGGGCAAGTTGTTGGATTTCTGTGGGCCAGGTGGCGCTCCACATCAACATCTGACGGTCAGGCTGAAACAATATCAGTATCGTCATTCCATTTTAGTTCAAATACAATTCACAAGGAGAAAACAAAAATAAGGGTCAACTTGGTATATATATATTATCATGTAACTTCTGACTACTACACTTCAATTATAATTAATTATCAAAGGACAAAATACCAATACCAGATTAGTTTAAAACAAACCAATTCAAACCACCACACCAGGAAATATCACAAAAATAATCTCTTTAGACTTATTTGACAAACTTAAGTATAGAAACAGGGTTTTTTTCGTGGATTGTGACAATCTATCAAACAAGATCAAAAACTGTCTATTCCCTTAGTATTTATTTTTTTTAAACACCATTTAGAACACAACGGAGGACAAAAATACTGTTTTAATCATTTTGTTTTAGAAAAAGGTTTGCTTGCAGTCCTATGCTTTTTTGCAAATCCTTGTCCATATTCCGATCCCCTTTAAAGTTAGCTTTTTATTTTGTTAAGAAAAGAAAACCAAAAAAAACTTGTAATTCAGGAATCTGACGAAAAAGTTCTTATTTGACCATGACTTTTGGGTTCATTTTCTTCTAATCAAAATTCCATTCTATACATTCATTTGAATCCAAATCAAAATATACAGACACAATAATAATAATACAAAATTATGACATACCCTAATCTGGCTTAACACCTTGCGGATCTGGGGTTCAAATCCCATGTCCAACATGCGATCAGCTTCATCCAGCACAACATATGTTGTCCGTTCAAGATCAATCACCTCAGATTCTAGAAAATCTAATAGACGACCTGGAGTGGCAACCACAAGCTCTGGACCTGCAATCAAAATTTGAAAGAAAAAAAACAAAGAAAAAATTCAAAACAATGTTTTAAGCAAAAAGATGATCCCCCAATCATAATTGTTTATACTTTTCGTCAAAGCCTAAACAAATTAGTAGAAGACGAACCCAAGCATCAAATGCTTAAAGAGTATGGATAACACAATGTGAGGCAAATTATGGCACTGTGACTACTGGCTGTACTTTTAAGTTTGCCTGCCCAGTCTTTTGTTTTCACTTGACCAGGTATGGGTCAAATATCTACCTGCACGCAGTCCACTCACAGAGGCTTATCTCCTTTCAAAAGATATTTACAACAGCCCAATCTTATTGACTAATTCAATACCAAAAATTTTATCGGATGTATGAAATAAGGACTTATATGTCACAATAAACTATGTATGAAATAAGGACTTATAATGTCATAATAAACTATTTTATATTACTCACAGGATGACAAATCAGCGTGTAATGTTTAATGTAGTGACAAATTTGAATTCCTTTGTTGAAAATTACAAAATTGAATTATATCAGGCTTGAACTTTAAATTAGAATATTCTAAGTAATTGTCATCTTTGCTGGGATGCAAGCGGACCTTCTTGCCAAATTTCGACAGATATTATGCCACTTTCGTAAAATTCCTAGTTTATATCAGAGTGAAAACCTAAGGCTACAATATGATGCTGCCTCAGCCAGATATGAGTAATGTTGAGCATGCAGTGCATTGCTTCTTGCATCAAACAAAGTTTATCAAATTTTTTTAGTGGGCTAATCCCCTGCTTGCCATAAAAATCTTGAGTCTTAAAATTTTCAGCTCTGCACCGGGCCATGTGTACCAGCCGGGCACCGACTTGCACCTATATGGATAAATTTTATCAGACACAGAGCTGGTCAATGCACTGTTTAATTACAGTATTACAGAGAAACTGATACCAAACAAGCTATAAAAGATTAAATTTTTTACTTTATATTTTAGATCATATCACTACAAACAGTGGGACAAATTACGTAATTCAAGTGGTTTCTTTTACCTTGTGATATCTGCCTGGCCTGTACCATCTTGGACTGGCCACCAAAGATACTACAGGATCGGATCCCTAACAAACGTCCGTACTGCTGGGCCACACCTTTGATCTGCTGGGCCAACTCCCTTGTGGGGGCCAACACTAGCACCTGGAAATAAATCATAACATCATAATAATGACTGCTGTAACACTTGTTGAATACTTCACTTCTCAAAACCTTTCTTCAGCATTTTCTCAGCTTAACAGGTTTTTATGAGCTTCATTCTTCATAAATGTGGTGTTTGTGGCCCAGTGGTTACACTGCCGGCATCAAGTTAATGAGAACCCAAGTTCGAATCCTGGCAGTGTTACCGATATGGGAGTTCTCGTGTAAGACTCATTACAATTTTTCTACCCTCAATTGACACCCAGGTGAGCATAAAAGTGTCACGCTACAGGCATTGAAAGACACTGTCAGTACGTTTGTATGATCGTCTAACAGGCGACTCTACTATACGCTCACCAGCTAGTTGAGAAGGGTATCAATTGACATAGGCTGTTAGGGGATGAATGATATCAATTCCTTACTTGTACAGGAACACAGACTATAATCCCATCAATCTCTTTATAAAATTTAAAGGCGATCCATCCACCCAAAGGCAGTTCTTTTACAGTGGGAGAAGTGACTAAGAGCTTGTTTGTCACAAATTCAAAATCAATTAAAAGTCAGAACTTTCTTCCCCTTTTTTGACACTGTAAATGAGTAATAATAGTACATATTTACATCATCAGAGCTGGTCATAGCATTCATTTCAGTTCATTACTACTGAGAGTGAAAGAAAACAAGATATAAACAATTCTTACAATAGGACCATCTCCTCTGCCAATTGGACTCTGATGCTTGATATGAACTAAAGCGGGCAGGATAAACTGGTTAGGAA
This sequence comes from Dirona pellucida, assembly GCA_030265205.1. Classification (NCBI taxonomy): domain Eukaryota; kingdom Metazoa; phylum Mollusca; class Gastropoda; order Nudibranchia; family Dironidae; genus Dirona; species Dirona pellucida. The sequence continues at coordinate 4,658 of JARDUL010041623.1, read as the reverse complement.
AAAAATAAAATGTTGAGAACATTGTAAATGTAAAAGACAAGACTTTTTAACATCATTTTTAGCATAAGAAAATTCCCAAAGCACAAACCATAAGAGGATATCAAGACTGTAGCATATGAGTGACTTTGAACTGAAAGATTAACAAAATATCAAGCTCACACCAAACATGCTTCAATTGTAATTGTTACATTATCATTTCATTATTTTGCAGTTCAACAGCTCACTTTGTATCTCTATATATCTTGAATCTGAGAGATGTGATCATACACAGTAAGAAACCCTATTGGGAAAATCCTCCTTTCTTTCTTTACCACTAACTTTTCTCTGTCAGATAGAAAACCCTCCTTTATTTCTTTACCACTAACCTTTCTCGGTCAGATAGAAAACCCTCCTTATCATCCCTAACAACCACAACAACTGTAGCACTAAGAAGTGCCATTTTAATGTATAAATTTTAAGATATTCCAACAACCCTAAATATGCTTCGAAAACAAACAAAAAAACAATAACAGCAAACTCTACAAATCAATACTTACTCCTAGAGTTTTTCCTGATCCAGTCTGTGCAATGCCAACCATGTTCTTTCCCGACAGCGCTAACGGCCAGCCGAGACTTTGAATGGGTGTTGGATTCGTCCACTCGTTTCGTTCAAGATAGCGAACAATCTTTTCTGTGAAAACAAGCGAACTAAAGTTTCACAGTTTTGATTTACATATATATTATATCATGCAAGGAAATTTTCCATATTCAGTCAAAATTTTCGAAAGACAAGTCAATCAAATAATATTTCTGTTGAATTTAAATGACACACACGAAAGCAAATAATTGAACTAAAACCTACCACAAAGAAAATTTACATAGACCATTCTAATTGTCGCACCTCCTCTATCTACTTTGCTTTCTTAATTTGCAGCAAACTGAGACAAAATGAACAGTTAATACAATGAGACATGAGTGGTTATAAAGTGACTAAATATAATGAAAACACAATTAAGTTTTGAATTAAAAACTTAAATCATAACCAGATAACAACAGAAAAGACATACATCCGATTACATGGTGCACACTTTTACGGTTCGGATTCACGAGTAGTTCTTGGTACATTACCGATATTAGGTCCCAAATTGACACACATCCCCTGTCTCCATTTTCATTCACCAGGTGTGTCAATTTGAACAAATACGGTACACATCAGAACTTTATCATTGAGCATATATATTAGTAGTCTTAAAACTTAAAATACAATATTTATAAGAGCAGCAAACCTGGATAGTTGGCTTCATGAAAGTCAGACAGTGGAACAGGCCTCTCTCCTCGACTTACTGTTATATTGTGCTTGGTATAATATTCTTCAATAACATCCTGTAAAAAAGATTCAAGATCTCAGCATGATAATATTTCAACAATATACAATATATGCCTCCTTTCTTTTTCATTCCGCACTAATATATCACCCTCCCTCCACCCCAACCTTTCCAATGACACAGTCCAGCGCCCATGTTCACAGTCCTTACGTTAACTGTTAGCACATTTTGACAGAATCCTATTTGGCATCCTTCAACATTAAATTCTATTCAAACATGACATAATAATAAGTGATTCACTACGGGCACAGATGTCTTATCCGCTAATGTAAGGACTGTGTATACGGACCCAGATAAGGTTTGAGATCATGCATTTATTACTACATATTATTATACTGCATTCAAGAGCTCAAAAAATCAATGGTTTCATATATATATCTAATTTTGTGGCACTACTTTTTTAAACCTCTTTTTTTAAGCAAAATGCTTTATTTTCTTACAACCAATGAAATTCAACCAATGTCTTGGAAATAAATCTGCATCAGACAAAAGCTTGTTCAGAACAGCACTCTTCCTCTTATTATCTCACTAATGAAACCATGCTCAGAAAATGTATAAAATTCTTCATTTTGACAATGGTCAGCAGGATCCGAAAATGAATATAGGACTAAGACAGATATTTTGATGGGAGGGGGCTTTAAAAATGATACAATTTTGACTCACACTTGATCTTTCGGCAACATCAGGATGGAGAACGTAAAAGTTCTTTTCTATTGATGCCAAGGTTGATGAGTTCCAGTCTTTTTGCTTAATATTTGCTCCCAGCTCTCTGGACTGGAAACGGTCAGGGAAATCATCTAAAACATCATCCTCGTCTTCAAAATTTCTGTACCTGCTCTGTCTATTACTGTAACCTGAATATGAGGGTCTAGAATTTCCATATCTTTTTTGTGATGGATAATTTTGTCTTCTGGGCATAGAACTGTTGCGTCCTTCATCAAATTCCCTCCAAGAAGGTTTTTTATTATGTTGAAACACTGGAAATTCATTTGACTCGGAATAAAAGGCCTCATTCCTGAAAAAAAAAGATTATATATTAAATTGTGATCAAGCCATTGCATACACATGATTAGAATAATTCTCTTGAAAATTGCACAGCATTCCTTGCAATAATTTTAAGATATAAAGATGAGTTTTTATAGTCTTGTATCCCATGCCACACTGTGTGTTCAATTTCAATTCATGTCATTCAATCCCTTTCTTCAACTTCCTTGTGGAGCATACAGTAGAACCAAAGCCACATTTATTATTTTAGTTAGAGATTAAATTATAACTGTCCCAAGTCTAGGCTCTAACTCTAAGAATAAAAGGGTCTTAGTATCTCTTGTTCTCTAAATGCCAGATTATCTCTCTCTACTATCTAGTCTAGGTCTAGACTCTCTATTAATATTATAATTATTTATATTATACTCTTGACTTAACACAGGCAAGTCTCAGTCTCAGAATGTCCCTGTACCTCTAGTTCCGACCAGTGTCCCCGGTCCAACCACCGGCCAGTATTGTTTTCGTTAACATTAAATTACCGCGTTTTTGAGTTCAATACATTATATCAGGTTTTGTTTTGATCATCCTTCTTGATAAATCATCAAATTTGTCATCTGTTCGAAATTGTGCTGTTTGGATCAACAATCAGAGATATCCTGCTTACTCTACTGTTTACAGTTTTTTATACTTTATATTACTCTTAGTCTTAGTCTTAAATAATATTAATACTATTATCACCATAAAATAGCTCTTTACCAAGGCAGACGTGTCTAATTGATATTAATTATTAATAAAAAAGTGTGGGACCACAAGTGATCGGGTCAAGGCAAAATTGGGCCATTCACATTTATCATATATATATATATATCTGTAAAATTGCCAGCAGACGACAGTTTTTTTACGGCATGGTGACAGGTGTTATTTCTAAAAGCCTCGTTTTCAGTTGTAAACAATGTGGTTTCAGTACCATCGCGTTGCTGGTTGGTGTACGCTGCACAGGAGGAAAAATAAAATAGAGACAAAGTACAAAGTTTGTTGTTAGTGTGGTCGGAACCAGGTGCGTTTACTATCACTATCATCACTATCTCACTATTATTATTATTAGTATTATTAGTATTAGTTAGTGTCACTATCCTATCACTATCATTAAACTATCATTGATCATGACTATAAACTATAACTAACTATAGACATAGCCTACTATAGACTATAGTCTTATAACTATAACTATACTATAATTTATAATAGTTTTACTTCACTTCTTCAGTAGTTTAAGTTTAAGTTTAAGTTTAAGTTTAAGTCATTAAGTTTAGTTTAGTTTTTTAGGGCTAGGGCCCATAGTCATAGGCCCATATTCATATATTCTGGCCCACAATATTACATGTATTTGACTGAACTATTGGCTATTGGCCTTCACATTAGTATTAGCTCACACAAATCATGTTCTCACCTTTTGTCATCGTCCTCCCAAGATGAGTAAGTTCTACACGTTTGGGTTTGGTTTAAAAATGCCCTTGATTTTGATAAGAAGAAGACTGAATTTGAACTTGAACGTGATAGAACTGAAACACCGGTTCGAAGAACTGTTTGCCTTCTTGGGTGTAGCCTGAGGAGAGCATTTGAGCAGCATAGCCTGGAAACAAATTTACTTATTCCACTCATTTTTAACAAAAAATAAATTCACAAGTCCTCACTAAAAAAGTTCTAAACTCTCAAGTTCATCTTGAAAAATAAACACATGAAGTAAGTGTTTTTTTCCGGAATGCTCTCCCTTGTATTCAGAAATTGTCAGTTACGGTTGATGATCATAATCCAAATAGAAATTGTTGTTTATACATTTAATTGAAAACATAATCTGGATGACGGATGAGTTACATTTCTTTATGTTATATGATATCATGCGTTTGTAAATTTAAACTTCAAGAACATTTTTTCTGAGGGTAAGCCATCACAAGAAAGGCGTTATATCATTATGACTAAGAAGCTATTTTTTTTTATTGGCTGAAATGGGCCAATCTGGCGTTTGTATTCATTCATTCATTTAATTCGTGGATATTCTGTTTCGAATGAAAATAAATATAGACAGCACGACACAGCGAAGGCCCCTAATAACTAATGTAGTGTCCATAAGTAAAGTCCATAAATACAGGCAAGCAAGTGATCCAAGACACCCACTCAATGACCATAACATCCCAAAAAGGAGACTTAAATCCAGAAAGAGTTTCATGGCAACAACAGAAAGCATTCACCCAAACCATGCAGAAATCTACAGGGTACATTCATGGAAGGAATGGGACAGTTACCCACCAA
>JARDUL010041401.1:0-12507 GCA_030265205.1 Dirona pellucida | reverse complement strand
CCCCCCCCCCCCTCCTCTATCATTCATTGTTTAGACGGTGGTGGGTTTCTAACAAAGATTTCAAGATAAGACGTAAATATAAATATGGAGAGTAAGCGGCATGCATTATTCTTAAGGGATGGTTCTTGTGCTTTTCTCTTCGTTGTGTATCTTTTATTCCTTTTATTGGTGTTGTTATTTTCTTTTAGGCGAGACTTCTTCAAAAAACGATTGAATTTAATCAAACTTTTTCCATGTATCGCTTAAAGAAACAAAATCTAAACCATGAACATCTGGATGGATATTAACATCTAACAATGAAAATAAAATATATCTCTAAATATAAAGATATAAAAACTATTAAAACCCAACTTCTTTTTTTAAGCCCAAAACCAACAACGTTATGCAAAATGGAGGAGATATGTTTCAAGTTATGAGTCTCCTCTATTGAAGAGTCTGTAAGAACTAAAGATATTGCCTACTCAATAATCTAAGATGTAAGTAAAAATGGTCACACTAGCGCTCAGTTAATAGGAAAGTCTGTGTAAATATAATACAGGTAATCACTTCTATTAGTAGATAAATGGAGGTGAGAAATAAGAAAAACCAAAACGATTAATGAAATGATTATCTCCCTTGTCGTCTGCATTCATCCAAGCCAAATATTGTAAATGGTATAAATACAGTGGTTGTTAAATCTAAGAGTGAAAACATTAACAACACTATTTTTTTCTATAAAATAAAAGCTCACTTTCCCCAGTGGCTGGAAAAAAAATAATTTAGGAAGATGCAAAAAAAAAGCAATGTTTCTTTTTTTTTATTTTAAATGCAACATGAAGCAAAAATGTCAGTCATTATAAATACAAAATAATAATCACAAAAAGCGCAAAGGAGAGGGTTGGACAGAGATGTTTGCAAATAGTTAAAAAAAGAAAAAAAAGTATCTTTATTTATTGAATTAAACAAACTAACCTTGCACACAAATGGGTGTTACTGATGAATTGTTGTTATTCTGTTCATTATCTGTCAGATCTGTCTGACATTTCACAATTAATTAATTTCAGGAGAAAATAAAAGCTCCATCTCTCTGCCTTAATAAAAAATATTGGGTTATTGAACCCATTTAATCTCAGGGGGGGTAGGGGGGGCCAGAGACGCACTTTTCCTTTCGTCTCATTTCATATAAATTTTCTTTGAATTGATGATAGACATATTGTATCATTGAGAAAGGGGAAACCCGAAACATCTATTTATTGCAAATTGTTTTTACCAGAAGCCATCATAATGTTATGTCTGCACCAATTTATTTATCTCAAGAGACGAATCCTATTAAACCATCTGACAACCAAACTTCTCCTTTGCGCAGACTAGCAAGATTATAATGTAAAAATCCAATAAAATCTAAAAGCAGTTGTAGACAAATTATGATGTTACCTGATGCGACGACAACACGTAAATATTACTATAAAGTTGGTAGGAAGTAAGCCGTTCAAAAATGATTAAAGAGCAATAAGATCACAAAGACTAGCAATTAAACAAGCTTCATAATCATCATGTTAAACATTATTCACCTATTGTGGACAAAAAGTAGTGAGTGCATGCAGGCAGTTAGAAAATATCTTGGTGACAAGTATTTCAATAGCATAAATAATATAAAATATAAAAGAATGATGATATAAAAAATAAACAAAATCTAGTCAACGAAATCTACTTGTTTATAAAAATGATACAAAGATTGAATCACAAAAATCATGCAATTTGACACAGACATTTCCATTTCTTTCACCCATTTCCCTCTCCTGTCCTACAACAATTAAGTCATAACCCAAAAAAATATGATTGAATTCTATTCACAAACTCTTCATAAACTTTGTGATGCTAAAATCCAACATAGGCAAAAACATGACGTGATCACAATCCATGTGCTAGGTGAGTCACAATAAAAGTAGCCGGTCCAAATTCATTCTGACATAAAGGCGACAGGTACAAAAACCAAAAACAACCAAGACAAGACTATTATTGTAATACAGTCAGACAGCTAGATGCAAACATATGTAATTAAATAAGACAACAAAACAAAGATACAAATATAAACATATAGGTAGGTCAAAATCATATTGCAAGTGACATTAGCAATATAAGGGTTCTAAGTTGATAAGTTTTATAAAGAAAAGAAACAAAAAATACAGTCGAATTTGCATGAGTTGAGCTTCTTTTACTTTTCCTCTCTTATCTGGGAACGTGTACTGTGGTTCTCAATTAATCTATTTATATCCAATTAAGATGGTTATGTTGGCTTCATTCTGTCATTTTAATTAAGGTTGATATATATTATATTTCCAGAAAGGATGCTGGAGCCCCATTGGCCAGGACAAACGCTGATTCCCGGGGAACTACAGTATTCTCTATAATAATAATAGATATGCCTCTCTCTGTTGTCAAACCCATGTTGTCTACAATCAAGCAGCAAGTGAATTTATTAAGCTCCACTGCTTGCTTCCCCCCCCAACAATCCCAAAAATCATCAGTGGCTTTTGAGTTGATCTTACAGATAAGTCAATAGCTTTCAAACCCCTGCATCAATTTTAGCATACTTGACTGTATTTCACCAAGCGATAAAAATAAAAACCTATACCCAAAAAACAATGACACAAACAACCTCCCCACAAGATTCCACAAAGGTAAACAACTCTTTTTTGAAAAGCCACAACAAACACAAACACAATCAAAATAAAAAAATCAAAAATCATCCAAAAACTACACATAAAACAGCACTGAGATTTATACAACGAAATACAAACATAAATAAATAAATTCAGCCATGGGGCCGTCGTCTGGCATTCCTAAGAAGGAATAACGATAATTCATCAAGCGTCTGATTACAAGCGTCTGATTACAACAGGAATCACCCATGTTGTCCAAGTGAGCAAATCAGGGGTTAATAATCTTGCCAAAGGAAAAAAACGAAATGCCTTAAGCGGGGTTTGAACCTGCACCACCCAGGTTGCAGTGCAATGCCTTATCCACTCGGCCATCTCGCTCCCCCAAATACAAACATACATGAAATAAAACATAAGGACACCAACAAACGAAAACGATGCAGTCTTTTGTCATGTAAAGTCATTTTTAGAAAAACAACAACACACAAAAAAACAATCAAACTTCAAACTGAACTGAAGAGGTGGAAATAATCGTAGAATTAAGCAAATAAAGTCCCAAATTGCAGCAAACGCTTTTTTTTCTTCTCTTTCTATAAGATAATTCCCACGGGGGCTACAAGATTTGTAAAGGGTGGAAAGGGGGGTGGGGGGTGAACTAAACCCATCATCAAACTCTAACCGCTTTCTTGTTAAGCACCTCGTTTTCCTTGACCTTCAGAAACAAAATATTGAAACGACACAATTGATAAATAAATGAATAAATTGAAGCTATAAAAACAATCTCGATCAATCAATCTTATGTGAACTGGCTTCTTTGGAAAAAATAACAAAAAAAGCTCAGCCTTCCACGTATACCAACATAAATACTTTCTTTCAAAGAGAACACACCCTTCGGACCTGACGGAGTAACCCAGTAAACTGAAAAGACTAAGCCATGGAACAGAAAACGCAGAAACTCAAACACAACAACAGATAAAGTGGATACTATGAAGCTATTTTCATCTACAGTAGCTCTGAATTACATGTTTTGTTTTGTTTTCTAAATAAATAAATAAATATTGCTGGCTAACGCTCATTCTTATCAAGCTGATAAAAAGTGGTGAATCTATTAATCATAGCCTGACAAAAACAAAACAAAAAAAAGAGAAAAAAATGAATCTAGCACGACTCCCATTCAGTAAATCAAAATGGTGAGAGAAAAAAAGAGTAAGAAACCAAGAAAAATATACATAAAATATCCAAAAGGCAAGATAAGATAAGTGTGACAAGTTTTAAATCCATGCAAATTAATATTATGGTCAGGCATGGAGTCAAATTGGAGGCGTTGGTGGGGGCGGGGGAGAGAGAGACAGTTTTCAAGTTTTCAAAACTGTATCTCTAAAACTTGGGAACGATTTGTGTAAAATATTATATCAAAACACCTTTACCACCTTAAGAAAATAGGTGATGAAGGGTAAGTAAGTAAATTGTCCACAAAAAAAATAAATAAAAAATAAATAAATGAATAAATAAATTGTTGGCTTTCTACATTCCCGCTAACTTACCCTTGTTGACTGAAGTATGAAAGAGGAGGGCCACAGGAGCAGAGAGGTGTGAAGAGAGACGGAGATCAGTGCATGGGTTAGCTAACTGATTAATCATACAAAGGCTCCGTGGCCATGTCATATCATTAAGGAATAAACATTCTTCTCTAATAAAAAAAATAATAATTAAAAAATAACCAAAACAAACACACAATCAATTTGTGAAAATCTTGTGAATACAATATAAAAAGAAGTTTTAAACCCTCCAGCAAATTATTCATGCACAGAATAATATTTTGATAATCACAATCATACCAAGTAAATAACAAGGACCAACTGCTTCAGTCCTGCTATAGATATATTATATATGCCTTATCAACCGCCATTTAGTTCTGAATTCAAGCGACAGGAAAAACGATTATGTTCCGACAAAACACTGAACATAGCAATATAGATATAATAATAATATAATATCTATACATATGCTAAATGACTCTGAGAAATATCGTCACATTCACACATCGGAGAAACAGAAGAAACATCCAAAGTTTGTATCTATAAGAAACAGTCATAGAGTACGATTGAGGGATTTGCCACCCTATTCTATGAATATCAGCATGAATATATCTTTTTTCTATATCTAGAAGTCTAAAATACTCATTCAGCTTCTACAAACAATTAAATTCCATAAAAATAATCTCCCCTTTTGAATTATGAACGATACCAGAGACTGGGGGATAGTTTGAGAATTGCTACTAATTGGAATATGTCAGTGAACAAAAACAAAATACTATTTATATATATATATTACCCAAATCATTTTGTTCTATTATCAATGTCTTCACACACAGTGTTAGACAAGAATAAGAACCATCCGTTTAGACAAGTGCAAGACTGCATTAGTATATAATATAGACTTAAACACACACACACACACACAACATTGGCACCATATGCCAGTGGGTGTTCTTTTGCTTCCAAGACAGTGTAGTGTTATGTCCGAGAAACACACAACAAGGAAGTAATGAAACGATTGGTGCGTGACAATATTGATACAATATTGCAGTTGTGCACAGTTTGCAAGAGTTTGCAGCCATTGTAGATAGTACAACAACGAGCGGCTGGCACGAAACATGCACAGGACAAAAGAAGGAGTGTGTGTCGCACAAAATACAATACAAACACCAGAATCAAAAACATTAGAAAACATGTATAATTTGGGACATTGTGCATTTCAATAATATAACAAAAAAACATAACAGTTTAAGGGAAAAGAAACTAAAAATAAGTATAAAAGAATTCTGTCTTTGTGTTGAGCCATAAATAACATGTTGAGTTTATTGATGTATACAGACAGACAAGTTGACCTATTGCCAATATTTAGAATAGCCAAAACAAATTCACAATTTAAAATACCAAACAATATCTAACAGTAGTCTATATGAGAGTGTAGGTATTAGCTGCCATCTTTAATTGACAAACAAAAAAAAGAATTTTTTTCTGTATAAAAATTAAAGAGCAGCACTTCTATGATTATTGATTTGTTTGGTTGGTATCTGCTCCCTTTAGAACTGTGATTTAAACGTGACCACCAACACTGTGTCTGGCATCGAAGTGCAGACCCAGATAAAATTTATCATAAATAGATTGCATTCATAAAGAACTCCTTAAATCAATGCTCAGCAAGGAGTGAGCCACAATCAGGTGTAAGACAAGACAAGACACGGGTAAACTTCAATCACAAACATCACAGTGAATCACAGGAGAACAGCTTGCAAATGACAGCAATGTGCAAAATAATATTAATATTAATACACTAAACTTTTATAGGAATTAAAGCTAGCGAATATGCAGGGCACATTCTTATGATTCTATTTCTTTTATCTGGGCATGGGGCATCATTATCATCACTGTTATTGTTTCGAAGCATTTTAGCTTGAGCATCTTTAGATCTCAATGTTTGAATTGTGGATATTTTACAATTTCTGAGTTTCCACCACTGCTGCAGCCACTTCTACTTCTCACACTTTTACTCCTCTTGTTACATAGCATGCCTCCTCAGCACAATAATATATATTAGACTCCTACCATCGGTTTCTACATTGAACAATATCACCATTTCATACATGTTTGGCCTTCCTTCACATTGCATTTGGTCTAAACCCTATTCATAAAAATTAACAAAAAGTCGTCGGAAGATGACAACAATAATAGGGACTGAGACAGACGGGAACAGCACTGGAGACCAGACTACAGAAATTATGTCATTGAATGACACACCTGATATAATTCATTTCAACACTTACAAATCAAAAAACGTCAACAAAAACCCAATCAACCACGTACATAGTAGGCACGAAACAAACAAAACAAACAAACACGCACAAATACAACTTGAGTGATAAACCCTCTTCGGTTCACATGGGCACCAAATCAGGAATATATTATTGGCACAACGACGTAGAAACAAGATACTGATTTGCTGTATAGTGAGCACTTACCACCACCTCTTATTGCTGAGGTATAAGGAAAGGCATAGTTGGTGAATAGTCACAGGCACTAAGTCAACATACAGTATTTCATTTTTCCCTTTTTTTAGTTTGTTATTTTGACATAAAAGAGAAAATAAATGACAGAATGCTTTTAAACGGGAAAGAAATCAACAAAATGAAGAAACTAAATTAGAACAAAATAAAATTATAGAATGAAAGGAGAAATAATGATTAACTTAAAAGAAAAAACATAACAAACAATATTCTGCAGCATTTGTTCAATACAGTGGCCTCCACTAACAACCGTATATGAAATACTCGATTCTAGATTAATTTTTAGTCAAGTCATTTTTTGGGGGGAAAATATACATGAGAAATAAGATGTGTTCAAACAGCTGATAGTGATAGAAATATCAAAATAGGATTTTTCTCCACACTTTACTATTCGGGAAGTATTGAGAATTTCACAAAATTACGCGCTCAAATTTGATGTCCAGTACATATTTTTCTTCTCAGCAGTCTATCTATAAGAACTGTGTGTGTAGCTATTTGCGTGATCTGAGGATGTATGTGGTACTTTATTCGCCCATTATAATAGAGGTCACCATCTTTGCCTAACTTTAGCCAACGTCTGATTGGTTTGACATGAAAGTTTTAGAGAGAACATTTCATCAGTCACAGAATTCCATGAATAACACACACAAGTTACATATCCGAAAGGAAATTATAGCTCATGAAAACACCCCAATCGAAAGCAATTTATGAAAATTTAGCATTTATCATATCATACCCCTACAATGGTAGCTGATAACATAACAGATGAGACCACCTCTAGCGTGACAATAGAAAAAGTTATTTAGATCATTTTTCTCCACACTTTACTGTTCGGGAAGTATCAAGAATTTCACGAAATTACACGTTCAAATTTTATGTTCAGTACCTTCCTTTTCCTTTGTTATTTTGACACCTTATGGCCCAAACTACAACACTTTTGGAGGGTTTCAATCTATGTGATATACAACATTGACTAAAACATTGGGATCATCAAGTTGGTTACTTTGAACAATGAGATTTGACATAACATGAGAAGCTTGAGGTTTGCTTTCATCAAAGAGAACAGGTTTTTCTGTCTCCTGTGATATGGGAAGGAATTTTAGGCAGAGACCACTGTACTAAGTAAACAAGTGAACGAGAAAAAAAAAGAGTAAATAAATAAAATAAAACAAAATCGAACAATTTGGCAGATGAGGCTGTACATAATGACTTGGAGATACAAAGCACCTGCTGAGAGAACATCGACATAAATGAAAGGGCATAGGGCATAGGGCAAAGTATGGCATGGTACAAGATTGAAAAAGACATAACCTACTTGAAAAATTCCTTGTTGCAAGCATAGTTGTCAAGATGGCACCCTAAATGAAGAGAGAAAAAATGGAATGGTGATCAAAAGGATAAATAAAATAGATGTAAATGAAACGAAAACAATTAAAAAACCCCACAAAAAACACCCAAACAAAACCCAACTACACACAGACACACCACCCCCTCCCCCTCTCCTCTCCTCCCCCCCCCCCCCCCCCAAAAAGTAAATAAAAATAAATAAATAATAAAACCAACAAACAAACAACCCCCCAATAAAAAACAAAAAATACAAAAGCCAAGACATAAATACTTGACATTCTCAGGGTGTAGTCATGTATATCTATATCTTGATATAAACTTTTACAAGTTAACATCGGCCTTGTTTGAAACTAGAAAATGTGAAAAGTTTTGAAAAAAAAGTTAAAAAAGTTCCAATAGCTTAAAATATTCTACTTCACATAATTTTAGTAAACTGTGCAAGGATTCTGACCTGACCAGCCCTTTGTGAGACAGGAAGAGGAATACCTAAAGTAACCATAGACTTGCTATCAGTATCCTTACAATGAAAGGTAGTAGTGCCTATACCAGTAGGAGTGAGAAAATATTTTAGTCCAAGAAAGTTACGTTAGGGACTCATTTCAGGCTATGCGTTGTCATATTATCAAGGATTCAATAATTACTTTTATGAGAATCAAGACGCTGGGGCTGTCTTCTCATCGCTGTCCAACCTTTAGAAATCGGAATCAGGGACAGCCCATCAAGGTGACCGACCAACATACAGGGGTTATTTGGGGTGATTCTTAAAATAATCAGCCACAGAATGGGCAATTATTGAGATTTATTTTCATTTTCTAAGTCAATCCTAAATCCGAAACGGTCCTGGAGGAATCAGGACAGTTCGCAGGTATACAGATGACAGGTTTCGCAGGTATCAAATGACAGGTTTCGCAGGTATACAGATGACAGGTTTCGCAGGTCTACAGATGACAGGTTTCGCAGGTCTACAGATGACAGGTTTCGTAGGTATACAGATGACAGGTTTCGTAGGTATACAGACACAGATGACAGGTTTCGCAGGAGGTTTCGTAGGTATATAGACACAGATGACAGGTTTTGCAGGTATACAGATGACAGGTTTCGCAGGTATACAGATGACAGGTTTCGCAGGTATACAGATGACAGGTTTTGCATTGCTTCATGTCCATAGGCATTATTGCAATTCAAATGGGTTCAAGTGTTTTAGTGACTAAAAATACATTTTTTAAACCCACAACACAACAGAACCTACCTTGAGTTTTCTTCTGGCGTTGAATTTCTTCAGGCAATCAACAGTTTCTTGCCTATGAACAGCAGATGCAACACGTTCCCTCTGCTGAAAAATAAAGGAAAAAAAAAAAATAAGCAAATGAATGATAAAACTAAAGATGAATTTATACGTCATCGGGTCACACCAGGATTTGTTAATATTTAAGCTTTCTCCACCTGCCTCTTATTTCAGTTCACTCGTACCGTTGTGTCAATTAAAAGAATTCCCAATGGGTTTTTTTATTAGCTTTTTTTGTTTTGTTTTTTTTTGGGTGTAAAATCTGCCTAATCATTTGTCTCCAATATTCTTGTGCCCACCTTGAGGCAGATTTCCATGGTGTTTATCTGTAACTCAATATCTTCCAAGGAAGCCTATTCATTTTGTCATTTATTTCCCTTCAGGCACAAACACCTATCAGGGAGGGTGTTACAAACAGGCAATGGAAATATAAAAAATGAATCCAGGCAGTGATGGAGATATGGGCCTCGGCAATTCTAATTAGTAAATATATAGGCCTAATTCTTACTTTAAATTAAAAAAATTCTAAAGAAGTACATTTTTAAAATACTTCATTGTGACCATTGTGTCAACACAAATATCACGATGATTGTCTGAAGTATAGCAGGTTGAGCAATTCTTCAACTGATGTAAATATTTATTGTCAGTATACCATGTCAACAAACGTAATGACATTTTTTATCTGATAATTCAGTGAGACTTCTAGGATTGCTGGCAATCAATGTTTGTTTGTTTGCTAGTTTGTTTGTTACATTTTGCTGTGTATTTGTTGCTTTCTCTAAACCATGGAGCCGGTGGCGCAGTGGTTAAATCACTCACCTGTGGTCTGCTCTTGGAATAGGCCCTAAAAACAAATTCCCCCCTGGGATAAAACAAATTATTTTATATTTTTTTTCCTTTTCCTTAAAAAAAATAAAAAAAATAACTGGCTTTACACACAGCATACTGTTGATGTTTGTTTGTTTGATTTTGTTGTGTGTTTGCTGCTTTCTAAGCCCTAGACAACGTACGCATATCCAGGGATGTTTGAGGGCCTCTGAGGCACTGATTCTCTTGGCAGGGTTGACACACAGCATACTGTTGATGAGATTTTTGGCATCTGGTGTGACGGTGTCCCACTCTGGAGATGGGTACTGGAAGGAAAGAGGAAGAGGAGACATTTATGATAAAGAGAAAGGAAGAGGATTGGCGGGAAAGGGGAAGAGGAGATACTAATGTTAAAGATATTTTTTCCCCCCTTAACTTGTTACTTGAGAAGTAAAAAAAATAATTAAAAAAAAATTGAAATTTTGCGTTCAAATTTGATGCTCATTACATTGGTAAGTCCCTACTTAAACATTATTCTGTGTGATGTTTATAATCTTTTAAAAATAGAATAGCCTTTTAGAATTTCAAACTAATGAAGGACAACAGCTTGCTGCAACTAATACATAGTTCACTTTTATAGCGCCAGGATCCAACTAGTATCAACACTTACATCATAAGCCCCAGCTTTGATTTGGGCATACAACCGATGCTGATCTTCATCCCAGAAAGGGGGGTAACCAACCAGCAAAATGTACAGCACAACCCCTGAAATAAAAAATATACATGGTTATCTCCCTTACATCATTGTACATGCGAATGAGAGGTTTTCATTATCTTTATCGATCTATCTATTTATTTTTTATTTATTCATTTATCTATTTGTTTGTTTGCATGTGTGTTTATCAATTAACTTTTCCTGCCAGGAGTACCATTAATCTTTAGAAACATGTTTATTCTTTTAAGCAGTAAATGTTGGAAGGATTTTTTTTAAACAAAAATCATAAAGT
The DNA here is from genome assembly GCA_030265205.1 of Dirona pellucida. Lineage (NCBI taxonomy): Eukaryota > Metazoa > Mollusca > Gastropoda > Nudibranchia > Dironidae > Dirona > Dirona pellucida. The sequence goes on along the minus strand of JARDUL010041401.1, from coordinate 1,353 downwards.
AAGATAAGATAAGATAATACTTGAATTATCCCAAGAGTGGAATTATAGAGTGTTTTTGATATTTGCAAAAAGAAGCCTTTTTTAGAGAGATGTAACATGAATAGAAAACCATAATTACCACAAGCCCAAATGTCTACAGGCTTTCCATATGGGTCTTTCCTCAGCACCTCTGGTGAAAGGTAGCCAGGTGTGCCTGCAAAGCCTGTCAAAAATAAAAGAGGAAACAAACAATAACAAAACGTTTTAAAATGTTTTCCAAAACAATCCCATACTAGTGTGCAAATACTTGAGGGTTTTGAAAGCCCTGTCTTGATTTAAAAACCAGGCCAGTTCACTACTGGCACTGTCAGTCGCTCACTGAGAGATGTTTTTGAGAGGTCTGTCTTTTAAAAAAATCCAGACCAGTTCATTACAATAGTCAGTAGCACATTGAGAAATTTGAATTAAAAACCTCAGGAGGAATTTAAACAAAAACCATGTAATTTCAATCAATACCATTGCACAAGTTGGAAATATTCCTCTTTGATTCATGTGCTGTATTGATTTTAATTTCTTTTAGGTAATAAAACCACTCTCTCTACGTTGAATATTGGATTTGACATCTGACGGTTAAGCATGTCTCACTGATGATTGGATTTTTAAATCAATGATCATTGCGGGTGTCCCATTTATAGTTTCTTTTTCTTCTTCTTCTCGTAGACAGAAATGATGAATAAGCACTGTCCATAGATCCTGAAACTTGATTTCCTGAAGTATTCATACAGATACAGACACAGATACAAGCTCCAGTATCCAGTCTGGACCATGCCACACCCACGACTTGAAGCAGTTCAGTAGTGAGGTGGGGGAAGAGAAGAAAAAAAGAAAAAAAGAGATGAAAATTCAAACCAATCTTACCAAACCATGCCTGTTGTTCTCCCTGTACTTCGATAGCAAGACCAAAATCGGCCAATTTGACAGCAGCTCCCTTTGCCTTGCTTGCTAAGAGAAGGTTTTCAGGCTGAGGAGGGAAAACAGACGAATGAATGAGATGATGACAAAGACTGGCAGTGGCAGTGATCATGATGGTGGTGGTGATGGTGGTGAGATATGTATGCTCTAATGTAACGTTAGCAGTGTTGATGGAAATGGTTGAGGGCAGTTTTTGTTGCAGGTGTTTGTAGTGACTGTGATGTTCAGCCATACACACCAAGAAGGCAGTATATGTAGTCTAAAAGCATGTTGTCATATTTGATAGCCGAAATGAAGTTTTAAGACAGTTGATAGAATCGTGAAAATTTAAATAATGTACTTGACCACCTGTTTGCAAGTTGTGTGTGTGTGTGTGTGGGGGGGGGGGGGGGGGGGGGGGGG
>JARDUL010041179.1:0-12512 GCA_030265205.1 Dirona pellucida | reverse complement strand
GGAGTATTATCTTTTTCTCAGATCACTGGAATGTTCATTATTCTTTTTCTTTTGTTGGTTTTTCATTGCGTTCCTCCTTCATTTTGCATCGGATCAGAAGAGATAAGTAAGTTGTGGTATTGTCACTCAGAACCTTTTAGGCTGGTTAGGCCTGTACTAGTCGTTTACTCTTGGGACAGAGTTTAAATATGCCCTCCTTACCCACTCGACCACCAGATGGTTTGAAGTCTAAAATTATAACTGAAATGGGCTTGCAACGATCAGTGTGCTGAACAATCAGTTAGCACCGTTCTTTCTAATTTTGGAGAGCAATTTTATGATTTTTGGAGTGTTTCTGCCAATAATTATATCGGAAAACCAATCCTAAGTATACCTTATTATTTTCGCTCTGCAGCTTGGGCCTAACGTTAAAATTCGCCTCTCAATATAGGTAAACCTCAAATTCGAAAGTGAAAGGCTAAGGGCCAAATTTATGTCTGCTTTTAATGTTTTACTCATAACTTTGTATCGCTATTGCAGGTTGAAAATGAAATAGTACTACAATTGAAACGAAATAGACAGAATGGTTTAAACAAATAAAACAGCGGTGCAGGCTGTGATGTCGGTCAAATGATTTGTGAGTGAACGGGATGGTGTCAACTCCTTTGTATGATCAATCCAATCCAATCCAATCGATTAAGTTGCAGCTTCATTAATTTGAAGATAAACGCGACTATGTGTGATGGTGGTGGTCAGGTATGTTTCACTGCTACGAGAAGAATTCGCGTTTGACTGTAGGTCTAATTTGTAGTAAATCTTTAAAGTATTCTCGATTTTTCTCAGATCTAATTTTGTCGGGTAATGCATTCCACAAGCGCAGAGCCGGACTGTATATATATTATAATTATTCATTTGCTGCTAGTGGTTTCATGAGACTACCGCTCGTTGCTTTGTAAACTTTGCCAATGAGTAATCCAAGTTTGCAAATAAAAAAACCAAAACAAACACGCTACTTTAGCCGTAACCCATTATGCCCGAAAGTGCCCTATAAAAGTACATGTCCGATCACCCTAGTCTGCCTGACACCACCCACTCTCCTAGATACCTGAAATAACTCTGTGTTCGTAAATTATTGTTAAAAATTGCGTTGCCGAGACTTTCATTTTTACTTTGTGCAAAAAATCAGTCGACTGGTTCATTTGGTACGTTTAAAAAAATAGTTTTCCTAATCTGTTTTTAATCCAATGGCATACGCATACTTTTAGTTCTAGTGGTGCATTTGTGATTTACAAAATCAATTTTCTCACGATGATGCAAAATGGAAGCTTTAGTTGGCTTGATGTGTTAACTCTTTCTATACCGCCTTAAATTGGTGTCCTGACCGCCATTATTTGATGGATGAAAAAAAATAACAGGGCGCCCTCAGTGAATGCCTTTGTATACGGATTTACATTGAGATACATATGAAATGTTATATATCAATGGAAAGGTAATGAAATAAGCTTTACAAAAATGTTATAAAAAAAATAATTTCGAATAATTTTCGAAATAAAGTCAAACGTACCTTATACGAAACAAATATTCAAGGCTAGTCTTAAACACTGATAGATCGGTGAATGGTAAAAATGGCGATAGAACGACCACCGATACATCAGTGAATGGGATAAAAAGAGTTAAGGACATGGGAGGAACCAAGAGCTAGTAATAGTATGTAACTGAAATGAGTTCTTCATTCAAACCCAGTAGATAAGAAAACAAATAATCTCCAAAAAACAATATTAAAAGGAATTTCATCTCGATCAACAGCAAAGAGAGAGGGATTCATAATATAAAGCATCATCAACAATCACAATATGAAAGGCTGTTAATTCAACACTGCATGATAAAAATTATTACATTTTATTTTGATACTTTTCAGTGAAGTGTGAAATACTTATATTACAATGCAGATTCTTTATATATAATATTTAAATTTATACTGTATTTTTGTTGCAGTTTGAGAAACCCGGCAAGAGAGATGACTTTGATTACCCACAAATGGCCCTGGAAGCAGGTAAAATCATGAATTGTGAAATTCAATGTTCAAGTTAAACTTCGATGTATGTGTATTAGCATTGCCAAGTAATATATGTATAATGTATGGACATTTCATGCTAGCTGAGGCAGTTCACATGCTCCGGCTTAAGTGGATAGTTTCCCATATCAAATTCTTGGGAAATCAAAACTTTGTTGTGATTGTAAGGGCATTACAGCCTATTTACATAATATATATTCTTCTATGATAGTATTGATAGACTGATTCTCAATTCCTGCATCACCATCTATGATGTATATTTAAGAAATATAATTTTGTAAAAATAATATTATACATAAATATACATATATAATTATATGTATATTATATATGTGATATAAATTCCCAAGCAGTTGATATATTATTTATATGAGTTAAGCATCCTCGCCATTAGATCATATCTATGCCATCGTGATTCATTTCATCTTTGTTGGCGATACAAAAGTAATGGTAATGTGAGGAAGAAAAAAGATTTGACACGATTGAAATATTGAAAATGAGTACAATGTGGACAAAGGGGTTATGTAGTCAGCTGGATTTGTTGTGGTTATGAGCTCATTTGGGGTGCAAGCAAACAAAGGACTAGTCTATCAAGAAACGAATAACAAACTTTGTAGAAAAGAAGTTATTCTAAATTTATAGTAAATAGTTTCTATCTCTTTATTGTTTTCAATGTTGCAGGAACAAAGGCTCTTGATGATGCTGGTCTGAGATACAGTGATATTGAACAAGCTTGTGTTGGTTATGTCTATGGTGAGTATCCTTTCAAGATGGAATTACTGTAATTTTTTAGGGAAAAATTGCAGGGCCATGTGGGTAATTGATTGTTAGTTTGTTTGTAAATTTTGAAAAAAACCAGCAAACCAATTTTTGTCATAGATGACAATCGAATATTAAGATTCAAGGAACGCGAGAGAGATGTTACTGTTGATATATTATTATTTATATGAGTTAAGCATGCTCACCACTAGATCATATCTCTATGTAATCCTGAATGAGAGTAGACCATTGTAATCTGGGTTTATTGTTTGTTGTAATGTTTCATGTCATCTTATGGGCGATACAGAGGATGAGGATGTCTGTAATCTGACTTTGACAGATTTTTTCATTGATTATTTTTTTTCTTTGTTTTTTTCAGGTGACACAACTTGTGGTCAGAGAGTTTTATACCAGTTTGGTATCACTGGCATCCCAATTTACAATGTGAGGGTTTTTATGTTATTGTAAGACTTATTCTTTGTGTCTGATTATAGTTATTAAAATGCGTTTCTCTTTTACTTTGAAGAATAATCAAACTCTAAACTGGGAAAAGAAAAATGTAATTATCATTGTTTTCATTACATTTTATGATAACTATTTGTCAAGTTGTAACTCTGTAGCTGTTTCAGGTAAAAGAAGCAAAATTTATGAATTGGCAATGATTATGTTCTAATCAAAAGGGAATATATTGATATATGGCTTTGAACATTAGAAATATGAAGCAAGGCAGTGGCATCTGACCAAAGGCCTTCATCTTCAGAGAAACAAATAGCAAAAGATGGTCACATGTAAAACATGGGAGGTGGGGAAAAGGAAGTCATTCATAACTGAATTCAATGGACTTAATCTGTGGAGAACGGGTGAGTAAAAATGTGTACAAGTCATTAAATGAAAAATTTGATGGGAAAGGTGCAGTGTGTGTGTTCAGCTGGAAAGAAATAGACAGGTGTATGAAATAATTTTTAGACAAAGAAAGGGAAACGGATTTAAAGGCAAAAAAACCAAAAATAATCTAGAGCTAAAATGCATGTGAGATATATAAACCGAGCCAGAAGATAAGTAATTAAGAAATGAACATTTATGATAATACTTTAAAATTTATTTTGTTCACATTTACTATATTTATTTTGTTACCCAGGTGAACAATGCATGTGCTACTGGTTCAACAGCTTTGTTCATGGCCAAAAACCTTATCAAAGGAGGTAATTGTTAAATTAGATCTATGATAAAATGTTGATTTATGAGACACAATGTTTTTAGTCAATGCAGATTTATTTTCCTTATACAATCATAGTTATTCAACTACTGATAAGAATACATGTCATATTTCGTCCATGGGGAGCAACACTATCGTAACTCAACTTATGATAATTTTACACTGAGAGATATGACGTTGTGGTATGACGCTCATTGTGATAAAACAGCGTTCCTTAAGCATTAAAACTAAGAACTTTGTGATATAATGAAAATATATTGTACCTTTGACTTCAGTGAAGAATAAATCAGTTTTTTGCTTCTCCTGAAAAATAGGGTCTTTTTGAGATGCAATAGTTTTTCACCCTACAGACGATTTTAAAAGCAACTTAATGTGACATGGTTTAAGGGTAAAGATGGGTCGAAAAATGTTCCATATATTTTCTCAGACTGAATTGCCACCTGTTACGTTTGCATTGCCAATATTTATGTGGTGTCATGTTAAGTATTTATTTGTATGTATTAACAATTTCTATTTAGATGTGGCCTTGTAACTTTTTATATGAATGATACTTTGAAAAAACTAATTCAACTTTGATGTCCATCAGGTCTGGCAGATTGTGTCATGGCCATCGGCTTTGAGAAAATGCAAAAAGGCTCCTTGAGTGCATCAGTAAGTGAACTAAAATACTTCAGTTTGCTCTATTGTGATTCGATTGATATAAATTTATTTGACTAACTGACAATAAAGTCTTAAACCAATTGTACCAAAGTACGAAAATCTGTAATTCACTCCTTTTCAGCCTTTAAATCATTAAATTGCTCTCCATATGACAGTATGCAAAGGATTATTAATTCCTGAATCAAAGCATTGGTGTACATTTGATGCGTTTTAGATTTAAAGAACTAACTGTCATTACTGTAAGAAGGATAAAGGTATTGAAAATTAATGCACTGGAGTTATTGAAAAATATTTGTTATTGATGCAATATAAATCATATATTTCATTTTCTGTTACATATTGACCAGAAAATTGTTCTTGATATTATATTTGATATGTTTACACTTTATTTCCATCCATATGACATGAAATTGGGATTAAAGTTGATTCATTAATCCTAACATGCCATTATTCTTTTAAAACGTGGGAAGTATATGAAGAGTGAAGGGGAAAAAACGTCAGTTATAATTTTGTTAATCATGAGTTATTGCCCTTGATCTTTTAAGGACTGACCAAAGTTTTGTCTGAAACCAGTTTCAAGAGAATAACAAGCATGGTCCTTGCTAAAATTTGAGGAGAAAAAAAACCACTATGCAATGTGGTTTCAAACTTTGAAATTAAGATTTCTTCAAGTCACTATGTCTAACTGGTGTTCCGAGCATTTGCAATTATTCTTTTAAAATGTTACATTGAATGGAAACTGAAATTAAAAATTCAGTTATGATTGGATGATGTTATAGATAAGTGAGTTGTGTTTTGTTGATTGTTGTTCCTAGTTCAATGACCGGACCAACCCAATGGACAAGCATGCTGGCGTCATGATTGAAAAGTATGGGTTGGAGTCGGTACCAATAACACCACAGATGTTTGGCAACGCTGGCAGGGAGCACATGGAAAAATATGGTAACATTATGCTTTAGCGTGAGATTTAAAACAGTCCGAAAGAAATTTCTAACACAATCTCACACAACGCTGTGGGCTCATCACCTGCTCATCTTTAATTCCTCATGCAGAGTCTTTCTAGCTATGTGTTAAGTGATGAGTGGTGTAAGTCCTCATTGACATTTGAATTTACTTCCATTTGACATTTGCATCCTTCAGAGCTTGACATATAGCTGGCCCCTACACTGCTTTTTAGTGGTATAAAGGGGACTCGATAAACAAACAAATCTCACACAACTCACACACACCCACACACACTTTTCCTCCAGCATGCCTCAAGTAAAATGATGCTTGCCACCCCCTGGAAAAAAATATTAGTCTGTTACTGTTACTGATATACTTGAAAACAATTTGTCGCAAATCAATGGATTGCAAGATTAACTGATCAGAACCCGGATGGCTGAACATGATAAGTCAATAAAGGAGAAACAATTGTGTTAAAAATATGACAGGGTTTTTTTTATGAACCGTGAACAAATGTGAAATTTATTTCCTCCACATTTTTTGTTAATGTGGCTTTTTTCCCCGTTTTTTTTCTTTTCTTTTAATAAAGCTTGCAAAATCTCAGCCATACATTTACATCTGTTTTAACATTTGTTCATTTTTTCATCTCAGGTACAAAACCGGAGCATTTTGCCAAAATTGCCTGGAAAAACCACAAACATTCCAAACATAATCCGTAAGTCAGACTCATGTACAATAACCTCAATTTCTTGACCGTGGCTTATGTTTCGTATTATGTAAGCTCAGCTAGCATTTTTTCCCCTAGCCTCTGATAATGTATATTGTAAATGGATTTTATTACTAAAAGCCAGTTTTAAGTTATTTTATTGAGAGAGAACACATCATTGAATCATATATTGATTGATCATTATGAAAAATGATTGATTCAAATATATTTTGTACTTTGTCTTTGACACTCATCCAGATATGCTCAGTTCCAAGTAGAATACAGTTTAGAGGAGATAATGAAATCACCAAATGTATTTTCACCTTTGACCAAACTCCAATGCTGGTAAGCTAATACAGATTTAGATAACTTTTGTCAGTGTAGCCTTTCATGAACTGTCACATTGCCATTATCATCTAGAACTCCTTGATTACATATCTTAATGAAAATGCTTTCACATCAAAATGGCCCATAGAGCTGGTGCTTGACCTAGTTTTATTAGCATGAGGCAGACAAGTGATGATTTGTCCGACATTGAATAGTGGGACATTGATCTATCGCAGATAACTTTCCCAGCTGTAAGCTGTTACCTATTTTCATTCCTTGGTATAGTGGAAAGGGGTACTCAAGCTTAATGCAATCAACTCATGCATTGTACCCCCAGATACCATAGGCACTCATGCATTGTACCCCAGATACTATAGGCACTCATGCATTGTACCCCCAGATACTATAGGCACTCATGCATTGTACCCCCAGATACTATAGGCACTCATGCATTGTACCCCCAGATACTATAGGCACTCATGCATTGTACCCCCAGATACCATAGGTTAACAAGTCAGGTTTTAAAGGATTCTCATAAATATTATATCATAACATATGTCTACAATGATATTAAGTTTACTTTCCTGTTGTTAATAGACAATACCATTATCACTCTCTCTAACTCAAGACTTGTTTGAACCATTCATTTTTCCAGCCCCACCTCAGACGGCTCTGCATGTGCTATTGTAGTCAGCGAGGATTTTGTCAAGAAACATGGGCTTGAAAAACAAGCTGTTGAAATTCTTGCAATGGAATTGTCCACAGACCAACCTTCAGTCTTTGAGGAAAAAAGCTGCATGAAAATGGTGTGTATAGTGGTCTTTCGAAATGCCATTCTTTATAATTTTCAGCATTCTTTTTTTGCTTTTGTATCAATGTTGAATTTTATCATTATAAGAACACATGTTATAGCTGATAACGTTTTGTTCATAAAAATTCTAAAACATTTCTTATTATCAATAATAATAATAATAATAATAATAATGATAATAATAATAATAATAGAGTACATTTATATAGCGCTTATTCACGATCATCACCATGCTCTAAGCGCTTACAATAGCACATTTGCCCCTGGAAAGCATCGGAACACTCAACACTTAATAGGTCACACGCAGCCTGTTAGGTGCGAATACAATGTTTTGGACAAGGACAAACGCTGCTTACAACCGAGGGAACTTAACGTCCGTCTCTGATAGGACGAGGTAAGCAGGGCAAAGTGTCTTACCTAAGGACATAAGTGCCAGTGAGCCAATACATTAAAACAAATTGTTTAGATCCTAGGTGGTCACCCGTCTATTCATTAGCCACGATATACGTTGCATGTCAACACTAACAGTCGAGTCGTGCTCACTGTTTGGCCACCGACGCCCCCAAATACATTATTTATTGTTGGTCGAGGCAATAGTTAGTAATACAAAATAAAGCACAGTAAAACAAAAAATTCATGTAAAGCGCATAGAGCACCATGGTTGATATGAGCTATCTTGACAGACTAAAATCGATCAAGAATAGTACAGCTTGATTGGTTTTGAAGAAGAAAAAGAAATCTGATGCTGCGTTAGTACTTCAACAACCCCATTGGCTACCTTTTTGAAAACTTGTAGAATCCAAAGCTTCATCTCTTATTTGCAAGTATTTCAATGGAACAGCTCCTCACTACATTTGTGCATTTTAACACTTAATAAATAGAAATCTATGTTCAGTCGATGATGATCTACTGTTAGAAATTCCCTGCAGTAGACTTAAAACAGGAGAACATTGTTTCAGCTATTGCGGTCCATAGATATGGAACAACTTACCAAAAAGAAAGAGTGAGGCAGTCAACTTCAGAAGGAGTCTTCTAGTCAAATCTAAACAAGTTTATTTTCATTCAGGCTTTTCAAGATGTTTAGGTTGTTGTTTTTTTTGTGTCAATGTTAAATGTGTGTCTTATCCAGAGCCCTTGACAATGAAGAAATGTGCTGCACAATACAAATGAGCATTTTTATTATTATTATTTTTATTATTGTTATTATTATTATTATTATTATTATTATTATTATTATTATTGTTGTTATTATGTATACAAGTTTCACTAGTTATTATTTCAAATTGCTATTATTACAGCAGTTTTGAAATTTGATTCGGATAACGATGATAAAATATATGTAATATGATAATAGTAGCGCTGCATGGGATAATGGTAGTGATGATGATATCAATACGTTATTATCATTTCTTCATTTAATTTCCCTTTTAATATCACATTTTTCAAACCTCGTCTGTTTCAATATAATGTTTTTATTTATTGTAACCAATCATCACCAGTCTCTCTTCCCACTGTTTGCAATGGTTGAAGAAGGTTGAAACACTCCTTCATAGTGAATAAAATATAAAATTGTACTGCCTTTCCAGTTAAGTGTAAGTTTAATCTATTCATTAGCTGGTTGGCTGGGCATTGTTGTTAGCCTTTCAGTTTTCTGCTGCATCAGCACTTTTGTCTCATGATAATTTTAATTATTATGTAAGTATCAGATAATGGACAAGGGAGTTAACCAAGTGTAAACAGCTAGTAATGCATAATGAAGTGGGAGGTCCCTGTTGAGAGTTATCTATCTTTGCAATCTGACCCTTAGGTCAAAGTACATGCTTTGTCTTTGTGACCTTTGTACTTCATGCTTGAGCAAGACACACTCCTCCACTCTACCCTTTGCTAGACTAGATTCAGTTCAAAGCAATTTTGTTTTCATTCTTGTGCATGGAAAGGATACAATATATTTTTCATACACAGGTAGGTTTTTACAAATGTATTAGGTAGTAAGTGTGATATAATTTAAAATTTGTTCTGTTTATTTCTTTGTTTTTCCCTTGTGAAACATTATCTAGGTGGGATATGACATGGTTGAAAAGACAGCAAAAAAAGTATTTTCTAAAGCAAGTAAGTCAGGAAATAATTTGAAAACCCTGTCTGTAGCTAGTGTTTACTACCCAATTTTATCTGTTTGCTGTTGAACATTCATATAAGTTTTAGAAAAGAAGTATATTTTTACTTTCATACAAAAAAAAGGGGGAAATGATGGTGAAAGTGAAAGGAGTGGGTGTGGTGTGTATCATACTCGTAGTGCCAAATAATAGTAATAATAGTGTATCATCAGTGTATGTGTGGTGGATGTGGAGGAGGAGGCATCCCTGGCTAAATGGTTGATTTTCTTACTTTGGGACACAGGTACACAAGGTTTCAGTCCTAGTTCTGACTATTCTCTGGGGCTTTTAACTTTTAGAGTTTTCACACAAATTTTATAGCAGATGGACTTTGAACATTACAATTACAATTACAGTAGTTGTCAGTAGGTGTCACCTATATCATACTATATGCCTATGACTATGATGACTATGAAAGGCATTCAGCTTTTAAATTTTAGATGGGGAAAGATCCATATTATATTTATATTACTAATTACCAACATTTTTATATTATAGCTTTACAAGGGCCCTGACTTTTAGCGTGACTCAATAATGATGTAACAACTTAAAAATCTCTGTTTTCATGAATGATGATATGATCATTAACAATATAAATTTCCTTCTCCATGCACTGATACCATCTCAATCATGTGTTCACTTCACATTCATTTGAGGCAATGCTAAACTCAGAACATTGAAACAAGACAGTCACTTTAGATAACAGAACGAAAGGACAATGTTAGCGCTTTTGAATGCGATGATCTCTAGTTTTGATTTTAACCCTGGATGGAGTGGTTTTTGAGACTTTTCAGTTTCCGATGCTACGTCCAGTAAATTATATAACAGATTGAGGTAGAACATAAAAAAAGAGTGAATAAGTTCAGCTTAAAATGGCAGAAGAACAGCAGTTGCTGCCTGTGATGTCACTGTATAATGTTGGAAATAAGGACGTTAGATTTAAAATATAAAAAATTATATTAAAGATGACCTCCCAACAAAAGAGTCCGCCATTCTCATGATCAATATAAAGTTCTGATGGTAAGCAATTGAAAAATCCATCACGCAACTAATGAGCTCAAATGTTAAGTCAGGGTCAAACTCCTATAGCCGGCAAGGGGACAATGCCATTGCAGGCATCCTGCTCCTGTCTATTTTTTCTGGCACTGCATTTCTCTCCCACTAACTTGTCAAAAGATTGCCGAGTAGAATATATATATATATAATGTATAAAAGTATTTACTTGTTGATGTCAGTAACAATAAAATTTTGTATAAAAACTCTTAAACAGATTTGACACCATCAGATGTTCAAGTTGTTGAATTGCATGACTGTTTCTCAGCCAACGAACTGATCAATTACGAGGCATTGGGCTTGTGCGAGAAGGGTATGTTTTTATGTTTAACGCTCCATTTCTAAACTGGATGCCGCAAATCTTGTTTCCTCTCATAGGGTCTAATGTTTGAAAAAGCAAAATTGCAAGAATTTTATGTTCTGCATTAAAAATCTGAAAAGATTATTTTTTTTCTTAAAAAGAAAATGTGTGTACGTAATTATATAATTAGTATGGAAATATGATAAGAGCTAATCAAGTTATGGATATGGAGAATGTTTGTGGCCCAACTGCCTCTTTTAATGTGGCTTTTTTAATTAAGAATTATCTTATTTTATTATTCACTTTATTTCCACTTGAGAATTGTTGCAAGAATAACACATTATGTCACTTACAGTTATTTATTTAGGTACGGCTTTAGTTAAATTTAAAGTGAGTAAAATATCTTATCTATTTTGTATTATGATATAGGAGAAGCAGGAGCCTTTATAGATCGAGGAGACAATACTTACGGAGGAAAGTACGTCATCAACCCAAGCGGTGGACTCATTTCCAAGGGACATCCTTTAGGAGCAACCGGTTTGTTTGATTATGTATTGTGTTGAATTGACATATTTTCATAGGTAGTCACAAGATGCTACGTTTGTGTTGGTCTGCATACACACCTTACCCCCATGATGACAGTTTTCTGTAGGCTATGGCATATATATATATATCCATTGTCATTTCCTGGTGGCAATCTTAGGCAGAGGGGGAAGAGTTGAGGGGTTGGAAAAAAATAGATTTAGGTTTTAATGAATTTGTCAGGGCAAGCAGTCACAAGTGGTCTACTTTTTCGGATGATTATACCTGAATGCCTAACTTAGATATTGGGTCTCCTCTTTTTTTTTTCTCCCAAGAAGGCAAGTGATTTAACGTCATTGCATATAATAGATGTATATATATGTCTCTCTCTCTCTAAACCTGTTTTCATAAAATAAACACAAAAATAAAGTGTGTTTTTTATTTCACTGTTTTTGTCCTCTGATAACTGCTCTAGAGAATTGGAAAATTTAAACCAATTGCTTATTATGTTTTTATGTTATACAGGTCTAGCTCAGTGTGCAGAACTTTGTTGGCAAGTACGAGGCATGGCTGGAAAGAGGCAAGTTTCAAATGCTACTGTTGGACTTCAGCATAACCTGGGTCTCGGAGGTGCTGTTGTGATCTCCCTTTACAAGCATGGTTTCCCACAAGCAGCAGCAAATGGGTATGTGGATGTGAAGGATATATCTTCTCAATACTCTGCTTTTTTTATGATAATTTCTTATTACACTTATGTGTATTTTATATATATATATATATGGCTTCTGATGTACTGTGATGGTACCCAAGGAGTGAAACATTTAGTGATTGCGATTTATGCTATAAAAGATTATGAAATTGCTGTAGAGGAGGATAAAAAATGTCAAAATGGTAGATGACAACTACCATAAAAAAATAAAAATATATATATACAGTGCAACTTCCGGATAACGACATCGCCCGGGACCAGAAAATTATGTCGTTATCCAGGGGTGTCGTTATTCCG
>JARDUL010041069.1:0-12513 GCA_030265205.1 Dirona pellucida | reverse complement strand
GGGAGTAAGGGGGGGGGGGGGTCATAATATCATGGTATCCCTCTTTGGGTTGTTTTGAAGTTTTGGGTAACTAATGAGCTCATATTTACATATTTTTTCACGACTGTTGTCACCAATCAGATGAGTTCAAATGGAAAACTCAATTGATTGATTAGAAATTACAATAAAACTTAGATTTGACTCCTTTGTATTAAGAACTCATAAATTAGAAACTTATAAAGAACTTTTTTAAATATATAAATGCCTAGTAATTGCTTGGTTTATTCACAGAGTTCTGTTTGTTTACGGTTGATATGCATGCCACCTTTCTAAAACGTATTGTACTTGATTTCCATATGAACACTTTCTGTACTCCTTGATTTCTGGCCAGCAATGATTTCGTATTGCCCGAGCCTTTAGTTTAAGGGAGGTAACAAATAGATATGTTTTCCTATAATTCAATTATCCATGTCTATCTCCCTTGGTCAATTCAGTCTACTCGCATGAGTTCAAATTTACGTTGAACGGTCCAATCGTTTGTTGCCAAAAGACCATTTGGGTTTGGGGTTTTTTTGTTGTTTGTTATTTTTGTACTATAAATTTAGGATTTGCTTATCGCGTTGAATATAATTATAATTTTCCAATTTAATTGTAGTCTACTAATAGATATTGTGTCTGACTGCAAGTAATACATGAAAAGAAATTAGTTTCTTTCCATTAGTTGGTATTTTTTTTACGTTTCTGTGTATTTGATTCATTTTGACTGATAGATCCCAAAAGCAAAGTTTTAGTTGCATTGTTTTTAAGAAGAAAAAATGGAAATAAAATAGCACTTTGACTTTTCTTTGAATTCGCTTTTGAAGCTTTGCTAGGTGTTGATGTGATTTAATAAATACTTATGTTTATTTATTACTAGCATAATTGAATACAGTTATGTGAATGTAAATACCATTAACCGCCTAGAATTAGATTGTTTTGGGGTTTTTTACCATTGAATGAATTACGTACTATCACTACTTGGAATCAATATTGAACATTTTTGTACATGACTTTGTCACTTTAATCTATACATTATTAACTTCTATAAAAATCAATCAATGTATTGTTTAAACACAAAATGGATGATTTCTCTTTTAAAAATCAGAGACAAGCTTCAAATTATTGACGCCTTTTGACAAATTGGAGTTGGTAAATTGAAAAGATGTTAATTATATGTTGGATTAATGACTATAATGTTTGTCCTTTACATATTTCATCTTTGCAGTTGTGTTTTGAAAAAATAGATAATGTAGTTTAACTGATTTATTTGATTATTCAGCTCTTCAAAACTAATTGGGATTTATATTTTGGTTGTTTCTAGCCTAAAAGTCAAGGACATAGTCTAATTGTACAGTGAGGGCAAGATGGTGTGGCTGTAATTTAACTGACAAGTTAGAGAATAGTAGCAATGTGTATTCCAACAATGCCTATTCAATATTTTTATATTGCTTTTCTATTGATAACTGGCAATGGATGTCGTTTAAGGGATACTCTGCTTGTGATTTTAGTCTACCTCATCATATTGATATCTAATTTTTTTCTGAAGACTTGATAAATTATAAACTATGGGATTTTTAAAAAAGCTAGCTAGTCAAAGATAATGGTAATAATATCATGGTAAACTGATTAGCACCACTCTGCAATCCAATGCAATGTTAAATCAGTTGAAATTTTGTGAGTATCTGTGAAGTAGTAACATTTCAAACCTTACTAATATTTTATTTTTTTGTTGGGAAAAAAAAGGATAGAATGAAAACAGTCAATCAAGAACATTAAAATATTTATCGTGGGTAAAAGATTATATAGATTTGAATGTGTTAAACCAAAAATAAATAGAAGAAAAAAAATGAAAATAGAGGAAGAAGCACTCTTTTGTGTTGCTGCCTTTCTGGTTTACTATGATAGAGAAATGCTATGGCCTACTGGGCTTTTTGATTTTGTTGCGTTACAGTTCCCAATATTGAATTTATTTGTTTCGTGTTGCATTAATTGTCCATTATCAAATTGTGTTGTTGTGGCATATAGATTAATACAGATATAGATTAATATGTTACAGATAAGTCGGGTGTCTTACTTTACTTTAAGTATACAATTGATTTTTATTAAAATTATTACTGATCAGTTGAAACCTATAAACTGAATTAATTATAATTTTTGCTATATCTATTTTAAAAGCTCATATCTATTTCAAAAGCTCTTAAAGAATTATTCTGTTTAAAAATAGTAATTATTACTTGCAAGAGATCAAGGCAAAAACCAAATTCTTTAAGTCGGGAAAGTATCATGAACTTAAAGGAGAAAAGAAAAAGTTACAGAAAAAAAAGAAGAGATATGATCAAGCGAAAACTTGATTCATTTTTTATTGAGCAGATCATATATATGTGATGCACAGCACCAAAGCAATTTAAAAACGTTTCTTTTTTTATTAAGTACCATTTATACTGCGAAAGCAGTGTAGGGGCTATCTCTGGGTCAAAATCCAAATGTCAACGAGGATTACACCACTCATCATCTGACACATGGGTAGAAAGACTCTGCATCCAGAATATGAGACGAGCAGGTGATAAGCCCACTTTGTCCAAACACCATTAGCAATAAATTGGACAACAATGTACCTTGAAGTCCGTACATTTTACTGATAAACATTGTGCTGTTCCCCTGGTAGTTACTCTTCAGTTATTAAGTAACAGTAGTAATTTCATGATTATCTCCCATTGCAGTTTGGATTCAACCATAACAAGACAGGTAATAGGAATCGTGTTCTCAGGGTGGCCTTTTACCTCCCATTCGTTTATTCCTTTTGCCATTTGACCAATGTTAATCAACAGTTGACATGTTGCAACCATCTCCAATTTCTTTCCTTAGTCTATTCTTTCATTTTGTTGTTTGTTTTAATTGTTTTTATTGACCATAGGTGAAGATCATTAATCCAGACTTACTTTGCCGTTGTGCTTTTTTTTGTCTTTAAAAAAAATCATTGTTTATCATCACTACATGGAAGGTGACCTAGTCCTTGGATTGGTTATTGTTGTATTTTATGATGTCATTGAACGTAGGAAGAATAAACACTGTGGTGCTGATTGAAACTATTTTTATTTCAAATATAAAAATTTCTTTCTTAAACAAAAATTTAATTGAGACAATGGTAGTATGATCTTATCTATGCCTCTATATTTGGATGGATTTGTCATGCTCTACAATAGGGTTCCTGGATACCTCATTTGCTTAAACTACCATACATACATTTTCATCTTAATCATGATTATTTGCAATGTACTATTATGTCACGTTTACACAGCTTTCTGGTAATTAATAGATAAATATAAGTTTAGATATTACTGTCATGAAAATTTTTGGGTTTTTTGGAACTAAGTTTACCTACCAACTTAATATGCCATGTTAAGTTATAGTCGAAAATCATGGACGGGTCAGCTGTAAATAGTAGGATTTGGTCAAACCCATGGCGGTCATTTTTGGTCTTACCTCTTTGTAACTCCTTTGGCACCCATCCACCCACCAACATCTCCCCATCAATGACTGGGAGGATTTAACTGCTGTTTACAATGGCACCAACTAACGCATTCTTCATTAAAGTTCATTTAGAGACAATGTTCATCAGTTATCATGCTTATATTTATGCTCATCTCATTTGACAATTTTACATTTGATGGCAAGAAATGTCTGATTCAAAGATGACGTGAACATACAGATTTGAAATGAGCCCATTTTAATCTGCCCCATTATTTTTTCCTTCGTTAATACTAGGTAATGACGAAAAGGACAAGGACTCTGGGGCTGTGGTCCACTCAGAGGATGACAGGATGTCAGAAATGGGAAAACCTCGACTGGGAGAGGTCATCACATGCCAGGTGCACATCAAGGAGTCTCAAGAATTCAAGGTCAGTTTTTTGGGGGGATTTGTGGGTTTTGTTAAAGAATCTATAATTGATTTAATCATGATAAAAAAGTTTACATTATAACTGAAACTGTATGCTGAAGTGTAGTAAATGACTTACTAAGTCTCCTTGAGAATTTCTAATTTTATAGTCTCTGCTGTTGTCAGAAAGCTGATGGGTGCCATTGCACGCATGGTTCGATTCCTGCATTTGGGGCTCTTTTGGTTTCACTCTTATCTATCGTGTCTCTAGCACTGGAGTGTTTCCCTGCTACCATAACTGTATGTCATTAATGTTAATGTGTTCACTATTGAGACTAATTCTGGCCTTCATCTACAGAGTACGGTAGACAAACTCCTGAAGAAGGCCAATGTGTCTCTGGTTTTGGGAACGTCTTCTTGGCGGGAGCAATTTGTGGATGCCATCACAGTTAGCGCAGGTAGATTTTCATATCAATACTAATGCCGTCTCATCAATTCATTACATTTGCTATTCATTCACACAATAATTTTTTTTGAATAAAATCGATTTATTTTTTGGGAAAAACTTTTTAAAATAATATTCTTGTGCTATCTTTCCATCCAATTTATAATACTTTTGAAGCTTGAAATGGTTAAATCAATACATGTCTCCAGAAAAAGAAATGACAAATGACATCAATATAAGAAAAGAAATGTTGGGTTGTTTTGCAGTTGTTTTGTTGTTTGTTTGGGGGTCTTTTTTGGGGTGGAGGGTTCTCATTGTAATGAATCTTTGACATAACAGTGGTTTTATATAGACAAGTGTTCATGAATACTTTTGTCATGAAGCTGTCAAATGGGACGATTAAAGTTTATCTTTGAGATACAGATTTAAAATTTGACAATGAGTTACCAATCATTCCTCCTCATTCATTCAGTATATTTTAACAACCTCTAATACTTCGCGCTGTCAAAGTTAAATCTTGAGTTATTGACTTTCTCGTTTCATTCAATTTTTTTTGGTCTGAATAATATGTTAATTCTATGTATCCGTCCAATTGTTATTATTCTAAAACCATCATCATAATAACATGCTTAATATTTGTGTAATCTTGATTTTTATTATTTGAAATCATTTGACTCGTAACACAAACAATCCTTCAAGCCTTTTCATTGCCGATAAACGCAACCATGCAACGTTACCACGCAACTAGAATGTATTGCAATATTTGATAGGCTTACAGCAGATCCAGAGCTTATTTTTAACGTTGCTTTAATTTGATTTAGTTGAGTCCCTATCTCCTCCTCGTTGCGTGCCACTCCTTTTCCTTCTCCTTTTTTATTATTGTAATAGATGTATAACAGATGTATATGTGTTGCATTATAATAGGATTGGCCTAAAATGCTAGATATTATTTCAAGCTTTTCATTGATGATTAAGTTCCTAGTCCTGTTCAATGTAGAGTTCTTTTTCCCCTGATCCCCAATGTGTAATGCAGGCGTGTCCCCACTTATGGATGATGCGTTGGAACTGACCACCAGTAAGAGGATGAATCTGTTTACATATCTGACTCAATGTCATCATCATATCGATCTGTTTGATTGTTCCTATCTACTAACAATAATTTCTGCCATCATGGAATGCATTATGTTAATCAACTCCATAACAAATCTGTTCTTACTTACACAGGAATCATGACATCATTTCTTCATATCTTTCTCTCAATCTTCTCTTTTATTTCTAATCCATCCCCCTGGATCATTTTGTTCGATTACAGAAGGTAACATGTTTATTTTTATCCCTATAATCTTTTATAACTGGGGACAAAGGAGTAGCACAATAGATTTTTTTCAATTATATACAGATAGATAAAAATTATAATAGAATTTTAAGCGCTTGTGTAGAAGGCATCTGAATGGATTTCTTATTGCTTCCCCCTTTTTATTTCATTTGCGTTTTTACCTAGCTAATGCGTACTGGCAAAAAGAAAAACAGAAACAATTGAAAAAGACTTACCATTAAAAAAAATAATGAACAAATAAAAGAACAGAAAACAAATTGAATCAATTCCTTCAAGAGGACATGCTATATTCAGTGCTTCGTTAAATTAGTATTGTGTTAGATTTCATTTTCGCAAATCTCATCCAATATTATCAGGCTGGGTATAGTGTGTGTCCTCACTTTTTTTCTCCCTTTTAACTGCTTTTAATTTCATTTTCATGCCTATCCATTATAGCAACTGCCTCTTGTTTGTTAGAAAGGTAGATTATTATTTTATTATTATTTCTAATGACCCTGCCTAACAAGGTCTCTTTTTCAGATTTCTTTTTCCCCCCTTTTACTTTTCATTTAGAACAGTAGAAAGTATAATATATCAAAACCTTCATTTTGAAAATTTGCTTTTGTCTGAAATCAAAATATTATGGTAATATGAAATCTTTCTTTCTTTCCTTCTTTGTCAAAAACCTTGTGTATCATTTTGATGTTAGGCCTCCTTTTATTGCCTACAACAATCGTATTTTCAAAACTTGTGTAGCCATTTGCATAGGTATCTAAAGTACAATATAAAGAAAACTGCCTTGTTGGTTAGTTGTCTTTTTCTTTCTTTTCTCTATGACTCACTATATTTTAATAAAAGATGAATCATCTGTTTTTTAAATCATTTCACCAGCAGCACAATTTTGTAGCACAATCACATTTCAAAATATTCACCACCTTTTACTCAAAATCAAGAGATCTTCTGTAGGGCCTCTTTGATCTAAATTATGGAACATTATAAAAAAAAGCATAATTCTTCTTTCACTGTCGCTTTCTCTATTCATTATTTTTTTTATTCAATGCCTCGTCATTTATCAAATTTAGTCAATTGAATAAGTCTCATTCATTGTCAAATATGCACTCAATTCAAGGATTACACGTCAAGTTTATATAAAGATGTAGTTTTATTCAATTGGCCCATATGTCGCATCTAGCCATGTCAATTTACACAAAACTAAATACACCAATTATTTATTGTATCTTATTTTTGACTAAGTAAGTGGTCTCATGAGTAAAAATTGTAGATTAGATCCAATAATTTATTATGATATATTAGATATCTTAAAATTTGATTTCTTCAATTAGTCCTTTAAAACATATGGATAGATTTTGAAAATAAAATTACGCAACTAGTAATAGTTTGAAAACTGTACAGAGATGAAATAAAGAAATTAATTGGTACAGAGTGTATTGCATGTAAACAACTCATTTGACTGGTATATATTTCATCATGCATGTAACACCTACGATAAACCAAGTATTGTTGATAAATCACATTAGATTAAATCCCACAGTTTAGATTTTCAATTTTGTAGTCCAAATTAATTGTGAACGCTATTCTAAAATAAATATTTCAGTTCAAAGTTGGAAAAAATATGTCTGTCCTGTTGTGTATATATATTATACAGGGTGTTTTTTTAAATTGTTATTACTGGATAAAGAATTAAGATAACTCATTACGAATTAATGTAGAAATATGTTGGGGGTTTTTTGTTTTTTTGGCTTTTGGTTTGTTTTTGTTTTTGTTTTTTTTGGTTTTTTTGTTTTTGTTTTTGGTTTGGTTTTTTTTTGGGGGGGGGGGGGGGGGGGGGGGTGTTGGGGTGCACAATGTATTTAAGTTCTGAAATGTGTATTTAAAATGCGCATAACTGCTAGGTGCTGAATTATAACATCAAAGGTGAAAACAGTCAAATTGATGGTGCACATTTTTATTGAACCCATAATTCAAATAATGAAAAAGACACCCTGTATATATGGAAACATAATAACTGTTACTGTACATCATAACATCCATTGTATTGTGTTCATTAATTTATGTAAACTATAACCATTAGCCTGTACTATGTTTCAACCACCATATATTACTATCTATCTCATACTTTCCCATATCCACTCACTGATATGATATAATACTGTCAGGGGTAGAATATTATATTATGAATTACCTGGTTTACAGGGGATATATATTTTATTTTATGTATGATTTCTTTTCCTTATTTGCTGCTTGTGCACACGTGATGCATTATTTTATGTTTCATCATCATATATCATGGCATACGAGATACTAAATTGAGCATTTCAGAAGCAGTTCAGATGAATTTGTTTTTCCATCAATGAATAGCTTTTCTTCCCTTTCCCCATGTTATTTGCTACTATATTTTCATTGTGTACATAAAGTTGATGTCAATCATACCGTTATAGAATTTAATAATTTTTCATTTCTAGACATAGAAAATATTATAAGAAATTGATCCTTAGATATTTCAGTCAGCCTATTGTTGTTGTAGAAAGGGCATGCAATGCGTGCTATGCCATGTTCCTTGGCAAACCTGTTTCTCAAGGGTTAGTAGATATTTTATTTAGAAGTTGTCTCTGAATTCACAACCTATAGCCGCCACCAAGAATTATATATTGCCTTGTCAATTGTGTTAAGAAAGTGTTTTATCATGTACCTAGTATATTTATGATGGTTTTCTTTTCATAGATATATTTATCTATATAATGTATTTACATAAATTACAAGGTTAGCTCAAACGCTGTAATATCATCATATTGCAGAATCACTTACACACATACTTTACAATAATGTGATATAAAAAGTATGATTGCTATAGATATATTCTATAACATGAAAACAACAGTGATTTTCTCTAGTTATAATGTAGTTATCCAGTCATTTGACAAAATTTTCAAGAACCAGGAACAAATGTATCTGTCTATTGTAGAAATAATGAATTCATAGTTGTTGGGTAGGGTTTTTTTCCTTTCAAACTACATGTGCAATCTAAGACATATAATCCCAGAAATGTTGCAGTTGTACACAATGACTGCCTGAATATTAAATCAGAGACAGCCCAAATGGGTGATGTAAGTAAGGCATGCAGGAAGGCAATGAGAGCATCATCCAATGAGTGCAAACACGCTTCAATCTTCTTTCGTTCTGTTGGTATGGTCTGGCACATCCTTATGGCCTTGGGGGAGTATCCAAGATAACCTATTCTCACTATACAATTTGGTTAGAGACAACCTGTTTCGGAGACAACCTGTTTCAGAGACAACCTGTTTCAGAGACAACCTGTTTCAGAGACAACCTGTTTCGGAGACAACCTGTTTCAGAGACAACCTGTTTCGGACCAGATCTGCATGCAGTGCATGGTCAATAGAAATATTTTAATTAATGCCTGCTGATATACTCTAGTGACTCAATTCCATGTCCTTAGTAACGGTGTTATGTAAAGCTGCATTAAAGCTCTATAAATTTGATACTATACCAATTGATATGGACTGATTTTTTTAAAGATATATGATATTCTCGTGTAAAATTGGAGTTTGTGGACTTCGTGTAAGTTTTTTCAAATCCAAAACAGAGATACCATTGTAGTGGATGACTTTCAATGTAAATGTGATATCAAAGATTTAGAAACAGATATTTATTGATAGCTATCAGCTTTTCCTGCAATCTAATTATAGGTGACATCATCAAGAAATCAGGTTTCTCTTTTGCTTTGCCTTTATGCTCGTATAGTTTTTGTCTTTTCAAAATTAGCATTTGTTTTTAAACCCTCAAACTACAAGCATAATATTATTATGTACTTACAAGTGCAAGACTTTATGAAGGTTTTAAGAATTGAATTTTTAAAAATCATTTGTGGAGAAATGATTAAGTTTCATATTATATTTCCAAATACATCTGCTAATTCAAAAAAGAATTAACTGTATTCAAGGAATTAACGTTCCTGCTAAAAACTATCATAGTCTCTCTGTTTAAATATCTTGATGTATTGAAGATATCAAATAGTAGATAATATAGTTGACATGAATAAAATCATATCATTTGCTGAATGCCATACAGGCTGAAATATGTTTTAATGTTAATGTTATATATTGTTTAGATGTAGAATTATAATTCAATCTGTGGGGTTACTGACATATAACAAGGTATGTGATTAAAGTTTTAACATGCACTCTTAACCAGAAATATTCTAACATGCGACATTTTAATTATTGTATTTTGAGTGATAAATCAACAACTTAACAAAACTTTTTTTTTGACATTATTTTCACTTTATATGTTAAGAATATTTTTATTTTTTTCATAGACTTGTAGCAAACTATCTCATGTTCCCCTATGTTGATGAGAGAAAAGAAAAAAGAAATCATACGGTCACAGATTCTCTGTATTATGTTTTGAATCACTATGCTGCAAACGTGGCTCTCATTTGTTCATCATTAACTTGTTAATTGAATCATTGTGTAAGGATGTGTAAATTACATACATGCTTACTTTTAATATGAACATAATAGAAATCATCATATAAAAGCTACTAGTTTGCAAAGTTGTGAGTCTTGCTTAAAGACAGAGTAACCTTCTTCCTTTTGTTTCATTCACTCGTATTATAAATGAGATTAATTTATTTTCTTTCCAGACTCAGCTTGATGCAAAACAGCTTTGGTGTATTTTATATAATACCCTGTCTAAAAGTTAGACCTTTTTAAAACTCTCTTTTCTTGATTTGTATTTCTCATGTTATCTAACATTTCTGTCTTGACAGGAGATGATGATGATGACGAGGATGGGGAAGACAATGAGGAAAAGCTGCCCTCCTGTATGGATTATGTCATGCATTTTTTGACGCTTTTCTGGAAGATCACCTTTGCCTTTGTTCCACCAACAGGTTTGAAAATGAATCTCATCAAATTGAATGTAGAACTGTGCATTGTTATATGATACAGTATGGATTTATCAAAATTAAACTCATAAGAAATTTTCTTTATGCAAGATTGAATATGGATGAACTATTCTCAAATGTAAAAAGAAAACCAGATACATTGGAAACCGTTACAAATATTGAATATGATTGATATGAAATTGTTGCAATAATGCCTGATTTGTAGGTTAATTGAAAATGCTACTCAGTCATAATACAATGTCAGATGGATTACAAACATCGCTTGGTGCCATCAAAATTGCAAAGGGGTGTGAGAATGTGTGTGTATTTTTAAAAAGCTTGCAGCATTAAAACGTAACTAATTGTTATGGATCATGATTTGTGAGGCATTTTTATGATAAATTACTCTCTCCCAAATATTTGTTGCTAATTTATCTATTGTTTGAATTTGTTTTTATTCTTATTAGTGCTTTTTTTTTATTATATATTTATTAGTGTTAAGTTACAAGCTTTTTAAAAAAAAGTGTCACAAAACATTTTTGATAAGGTTTATGTTCAATTTCACAGTACATAATGATGTTGGATGAGAATCACGGTGAGGGTTAAATTATAATGTATTTTTATAATGTGCATTCCTTAATATCTATATTTTGACCTAAAGATTACATGGGTGGATGGGCGTGTTTTGGCGTCTCTATCTCTCTAATTGGATTCCTGACTGCAATCATTGGTGATCTTGCATCAAGTTTTGGCTGTACCGTGGGAATGAAAGACGCAGTCACTGCAATCTCGTTTGTTGCTTTGGGTACTAGTGTTCCTGGTAAGCATTTCATATGTCAACATTGATTTGTGACAAAATGAGAAAAGCAATCGCCATATTGTGTCATGAGAAAGTTTTAATTAGTGAGTGTAAAAGATATCTCTTGCTCTTATCCTATTCATTCATCTGCATTTTTTTATAGTATTTATTCTTCATTCCAATGTGTTCACGTGGCAGCAAATCTGCCGTGCAAAGGTATCTCACATTTTCAGAATTTTAGAGTTTTCCCTGAAAATTTTGGCTGAAATAGCCCAGCTCTATCTGATGTCAAAGACAGAACTTAGTATCTAAATCGCATCCGTCATTATTTTACTGTTGTCATTACGACATAACAGATATTTCTGATGGGAATACTAAAGATCGAGTGGTCTCTATCTATCAAGGGAAAGAGAATTAGAATGAAGGGGGAAAGTGCTTAGAGTGTTCATGACAAGGATAATTAATTTTTGCCTGAAAATGTTATTTCTTTATAGCCCTTATTCACTCATTTATACATATATCTGCTCATGTTAATGATAATGCACACGTGTTTACTTATTCAACAGAAGGGTTATGAGTCTGTTAAAACATTGTCTCAATTATGCATACAAAATGTATAACGTTTTGCTTGGGATTGCACTTTTTGAGTGCAGACTGTAATATAATATTAATCAAAATTTATTTTTGTTATCCACAGATACCTTTGCAAGTAAAGTGGCCGCCGTCAATGACCGTTATGCTGATTCCTCCATCGGAAATGTAACAGGCAGCAATGCTGTCAACGTTTTTTTGGGTATTGGCATTGCCTGGACCATTGCTGCTGTTTACCACGCAGTCCATGGTGACAAATTCACTGTCAATCCAGGAGAGCTTGCCGTGTCTGTGACTGTTTTCTGTGCCTTGGCACTAGTGACAGTTATGATCATTATCATAAGACGAAAACCATCTATTGGTGGAGAGCTAGGAGGGCCACCAAAGTCCAAATATATAACGAGTGCTATTCTCGTCACTTTCTGGATGATTTACATTTTGATTTCCTCCTTGGTCGCATATTGTTACATCCCAAGCTTCTAATTATGTATTGCACAGAACATTGCTAAACATCAAATTAGATTAGACAGTCTATATAAAT
>JARDUL010041068.1:7610-21442 GCA_030265205.1 Dirona pellucida | reverse complement strand
GCCGCCGCAAATGTTTTAATTCCGATTGATATTTTTCAATCTTCTGCTGAGCTTTTATCAATTGTTCTTCTGTTGTCAGCTTGGCCTTCTTTGGTAGTGGCTCCACTGGCTCCTCTGGTGACTCTATCGAATGTGATGGAGGTGCAGACAGCTGTCTCTTCTTTGGTGCAGGCCTACGAGGAGTAATCAGTGGAGGGGGGTTAGGACAAGTCACCAGGGTAGGCACTGCAGTAGGGAGAAGCCTGGAAGATGACAGGTCAGAGGGGCAGTTGTATGCCTGTACCTCAAAATGCACAGCGCACACCCTTTTATGCCTTATATTTCTGGGTGAAATATCAGCTCTCCTGAGGTTGACAATCCATTTAGATAATCTGAGGAAGATAAAAATGTGTAGACCTTCTATTAGACTTGGACTAAATCAACCTTGAGATCTGTGTGATTTTGGCTACATGGTTTTAAATGTTTTCTCGTGGATATGAAAACAAAGCTTGCCACTTACCACACTGATAAAACAGATGAGCCAAAGATCTATCTCTATCTAGTTCTAGACCTCCACTCCTGAATTCTTCCCTGACTATATTTGGGTCACTTTCTATGCACTTCTCTTCTTCTTCTTCTTCAATATAGCTGCATTTTAATTCTGTTTTATTGTCACAGTTTGAATATGACACTTCTTTATACTTTATAATCTTCTTCTAGGTTGGTGTCGTGTCAGCCTCTCTTTAAAAATGTTTACGTTTGTCCATACTCGAATTGTTGATGGAAGGAAAGACGGTTGGTGCATCTGTCAAAGCTTTTCTATTTATGAACGAGGCTCTAGTAATTATATTAGCTATAAATCAAAACATTGAATTTAATAAAAGAACATAGATATAAACTTACCTGTCTCTTTCTCTCGTCTTTTCTTCTGGGGACAAAGACTTTTTGTCAGGGTCAGGAAACTGATGGAATCTGACAGGATTTCCAGTTCGGCTGTCAATTGTTGTTTTTCTATTGTTTGAGCAGTTGACAACACAGCAAAACCGTGCTCCATGAGAAGACATTCTTAACTTCTAGAGAAGTCTTTGAGTTTAAGTACCTGATAGTGAATATTTCTTCTGCAATCATTATAGGAAGGTGTTAATCCTACTGTGCAAGATCATTCATAGTCTTGCGAACGTAAACAGTACAGAAGAGGAAGGGGCGGGGCCTAATTGTTTACAGCTCGAATGAAATGGCTGCCCGATTAGTCACAGAACTTGCCGAAGAGATCTATTGTGTATCTGTTAGTATCTCTTATCTGGGGTAGACCTAAGGTTTATATGTAACACACTTACATAATTTGTTTATTTTGTTTTCTAATGTTGTGCGAGTAAAATTACCAATGAATAATTATGATTATCTTCAAATGTAAGCACTTCTTAATTTTTATTATTAATCTTGTTAAAATTATGGCTGACCTCCAATTTCAAGATATACATTTTGGAATTTTAGAAAATAGTATCAGTCAGAATATATATCTTGTGTGACTGACATATTGACCTAAATAGAAAAAGTGTTTTTAAAACTCATTTAAATTTGGTACCCATTGTATTGTTTCATCAGATTAAAAGAGGTTACGGATGGGACAAACGCGCATTGGAATCGACTGAAACTATTTCTCTTTTTGCATCATCATCTTTGGAAATAAGTCACCTTGGAACTGCTAAGACTAAATGGGGCAGCCATCTTGGAATACCAAAATACTATTTGTCGCAATATCGGCAAGATGAAAAACATCTAAACGAAGTGTTCAAACTGTTGGACATCGAACCTTCCTCGGAGGCTGCTAACAATATTAGGCAGTCTTTCAACATTAGTGATGCTGCCAAGACATATGCAGTAGCGAGAGAAATGAAGCTTTGTAAAAGTTATCAAGTTTTTTTTATTACTGCTGGTGCTCAGGTTGCAATCGGTAGCCTCTATCTTATTCCAAACATTGCCTCAACGTTGTTACCTTTTCCAGGTGTCAAATTTTTATCTTTTATAGCATTATTCCCATTAATGTATTTCGGAGTTGTTAATTTCCTAAAAAGTTCTACTCGTTTCAGTCAGAAAAGTGCTGATAAAGCTGCAGCAAGTCTTTCTTTCAAAATCGCTTCAGGTGGCTTAGAATATTACAACAGTATGATTACAAGACAGAAAGCACTAAGCAATACAAGTGCTGAAGATATTAAAAGTAACGACTTTGTTCTAGAAATGCTTAAGCAATCATGGAATGACTCCTTCATGACATTAGAAGAAAGAAAAGCGAACCTGGAAGTTCTCTTTGAAACGATGTACAAAAACAAAGAGAGTGCTTTACCTGAATGAATGACAAGACATAATCTACAGGAAAAGTTGATGCTACATGTAAACGTTCAACTCGCCAGGTTGAGAGATGTGCCCAAGAAATCGTTGATTAAAAGATATTGTGAAATGAACATGAAGAAAATTGAGGGTTGGGGCAATGCCCTTTTGTGTAGTCTGTGATTACAATGCAAGAATTCTGACAAATCCACGCTGCTCTTAATTCATACAATGTTTGCCAAAATATTCAGTTGTGCCCAGTTCATAAAATAAGGTCTATTACTGAAGCAAGCGACCAGAGTTTTGGATATTTTTTGTGTCCAGTTTTTATTTTAGATCAATTGTGTTCTGAACTGCCAGCGCTGATAACATTAATCTTGCAATGGGAAAAAAACCTGCTTGGTTTGAAATGATTTTTCATGTTACATTTTTTAAAGTGTTTTATCTGTTTTTGTAAATTACAATTAATATATGAAATAATGAAGGAACAACTCGAATATATTCATGTATTATGTAAATTATGTTCATTATAATTACACATGGTTTACACTGTTCATGACTCATATTTGTGGTACTTGAAGTGGCTGGAAGGGACTTCCATCTGGGCCCCTTTGCAGCAAACTTTGGGACAGTCTTCAGGGTCAGGCCTCTACACCTCAGGTTCCACTCAACAGTTGTCCACAAATCTCCCTTGGGCACCTGCAGTGTCTTTTCCTCTGAGGTGTCCGTCGCATGGGTTTTCTGGTGACTGAGCTGGATGTCACAATGTCATGCAGTAGACATGTCCTAGCCATCGCCATCTCTAAATGGGAACCAGCTGCCGGCTGGGAAACTAATCTGTGCTAGTCCAGCATTCTATCCAGTGGGCGATACACTGTCACTTGTCCACTCCACGCTATCAAACACAGGGTCTATGAACGACTTGCTACATACACTGTATGCTTTTCTCACATACCTCCCTACTTTGATCCCAAATCCAGATTGCTGACAAACTGGGATGGACAAAGGATCAAAAAGAGAGGACCAGATTATTTCCTTGTCCCTGGATTGACTTTGTCCACAAGGGCAATTGCAATGCTAGATGGGGAGCTGCTGTGGGAGTCCCGGGTTTCATGATATCGCCTTTGAATGTAGTTGATAAGATGACTTCCTCTGGCAAATTAGGAAATTTCACAGTTGACTGGGCGTTGCCTCCAGGACAAAACTTTAAAAAAAGTCTTGAAACAATGTCCAATACAAAAAAATTTTCTCTCGCCAAACAAATGTGTGAGGTTGATTCAAATCATAATTTTTATATAGCAAGTGTCACTGCAGTAGCTATCCCTGGTGCTTACTTTGTTACCAAACTTTTCCAGACGGTTACCGGATTTTACAGACATCAGGCCTTTCGAGCAGTATCTTATGTTTTAATTTTTCCAACATTTTTTCTTTCCTATATTTTCTTAAAAGATGCCAACAATTGTCGAAGGCAGGAAAAAATAGATGACAAACTGGCATCTCTGGGTCTTGACATGGCGCAGTGTGGTGCTGATTATTATTCATCAATGCTGATGCGCAATCAAGCATTGCTTTCTCTGTGTGGGAAAGCAGGGGAGGCTAATATCACATACTATGGCAACAACAAAAGTTCATGGCGAAGGTCTGAACCTTTGTTGACAGAAAGAAGAGATAAGATGATGAAATATGTAGAGAAGGGACAGAATGTGAATTGAATGGTTTTTATTAGCTAGATGGCATCTCATGTCTAGTTTTGCTACACGCAAAATACATAACACACTCGACAACGCCAAGTGCAAAGCAGCCATAGTCTGAAATGCACTGTAGTAGGTCACTACTATTTGGTCCCATAACATAGGTGTATGTTTCTCGTTATATCCAATAATGATAATTAGGTCTAGAATTTTTTATGAGCCGTCCCCTGTCCCAAACATTTCTTAGTTACTGGTTTCAAGTAATGTGATATAATACAATTACAAAAAGATCATTTTATACCACATTCGTAAGTGACGCAAAAAAAAAAGCTGTCATTCGTTGTATTTTTTGAAAATACAACAAATGTGAAATATCACTCATAAAATATTTACACGCTTTTCCCAGTAAAGTCCCTGCTTGTTAGTTTGTCGACAAACAACTGTTATTGAGATGGTGGAACAGAAAGATGACAAATGACATTGAATGTGGAGATGGCTAGCTTAGCTATTATGTTCAAATCCCTTGTGAAGTGGTATAAAATAGATAGTACATGTACAAAAATTGTGTCGCTGAATATCATTTTTATCCCACTCGTTTTGATCAAATATTTATATTGATGCGCATTAAAACTTGCATCGATACAATTTTAATGTCTACTATTACTATTGGTAACTGTTCCAATGTGGTGCTTGATCATATGGATTGTTTTAATGAAATAAAATAAACTGTTCCAATGTATAATACTTGACCATATGGATTGTTATTCAATGCAATAGATAAATGTAAGAATCTTGTTACCTTTGTACGCAATTGTTTGCTTCTCACTATTTAAGTGATTTAATTTTGTGTCCTTGGGAGCAATATGTTAGAAACCAAGTGGCACAATGGTGGAATTGGAATGGAAGAATGACTGCCACTTTGTATCAAAAGTGCTGGATTAAAAAAAGCACTGGAATGTGAAAGTGAAAGGGAATCCTGATATTCAAAAGATGTCGGAACAAAAATCTAAAATGATGTGAATGTGCAGTTTGAGTACATTTGTTTCTCTTTTCCATCACATTCAGTTATCAAGCTTGCGACTGTCGTTAATTTATTGGTTTAAAAGAATAAAAAAAGCACTCATAAGATGAAGCTGCTGGCTGCACCATATTTTTCAAAGAAGGCAAGTATTTGGTGAATACCACCATATATTCTTGATGAAGTGCTCAATGATGAAAGTAAATGCATTTCATATCAACGCTTCTTCCTTTTGTGCTGCTAAAAATAATATGCTAGGTCTGTTAAAACACAATACGTGTCAGTCGGTCGTGAATTCGATACAATGTAAGAAAAATGGGGGAAACTTTAATGCATCACTGAAAGCCAATTCTCAGTGAATCTGTTGTGATTGTGACGCCTAAGTGATAAGAAGGGGAAGTGGATGCACTCTGTGAATGAGTTTCATAAACTTCACGAGTCTTCACTGAGAGAGTGATGAATGAAAGTGTGAGAGAGATGTGAAGCCACTGCATTTAGGGCCATACAAATGTCCACTGACATTTACTAAATGGAGGAGTTTAGGTAATTAAGATTCCTGTTAAAAATAATTAGTTCAATGCTGCAGCACAAGTTCCAGTTAGGGCAGAATTCTGCGAGCAGCATCTCAATTTCAGTATGGCCAAGGCTTCTTCTTTGCAGTTCTTGTTTAAAAATGCAAGGTGCTAATACTTTTGTGAAGTGTGAAATCTTCAAATGTATTCTTCAAATTATGGGTTTTCTGCGCCAAGTATTTTTTACTTAACCTTACTTTTGGGAAATTTGCAATATTTTTATGAACCAAATTCTGTGTGAAGCTCTCAGGTTGTTGGAAGGGAGTAAATATATGCCTTTGTTTTAGGCGAGGTGGCCTAGTGGTTAGGACAGTAGACACTCCTTTTGTAGACTTTACTCCAATTGCTTCACTCGACCCAGGCATAAAAGTGGTATCATCTCGCAGCTGGGGAAACAATCTGCGATAAACCAGCGTCCTATCCAGAAGGGTGATGCATTGTCATTATAATGTTAATATTCAAGGCAGCACATGGCAATGGCTTTGTGGGATGGAACCGCATTGTTTCTTTTACCCCACTCCCCACAGCATCTTCCCTCTGCTCTGTTTGTCTAGGTGTTCTACTTCATTTCTAAGTGATTGAACTCTGATTACGACTATAAGTTCAGTAGGTGACTCGCAGTGCATTGTATCTGTTTAATAAGATAGATTAATATAAAATATGCAGACCAGAGACTTTCATGGTCATCTGTCATGCAAGTATTGAATTAATACTTTTAACTTTCTTGTGCTATAAATTTGAGTTTGACCATGTTCCTCAAAAAATAAAAACAAAAAAGCACTTGCACTTTTAGGACATTCAGGTCTTTCATTATGTGGAAGCAAAGTGTTAAAAGGCCCTACCAGACGATCACACATGTTGGTCATTCATCCTACATACGTCTGACTCGGCTAAAAACAGGATCCAACATTGAGCCAACATGTTGGTCATACGTTTGTCATATGTTCGTCAAACAACATGAGCTACCAGACAGTCATACATGGATCATGCGTGCTGTGTACTGTTCACCGATCACGTGTATAGCCTCTCTCTTTCCAAGATTTCCCCTCTTTCAACGACGAACAATTAAACGATTAACGAGAATACACGAAAGGACACAATGGAGTGCACGCGTACATCACAAAATTGTATTTGTGACAGACGTGTGCACCCCATTGTGTCCTTTTGTGTATTCTCGTTAATCGTTTAATTGTTCGTCGTTGAAAAAGGGAAAATCCGAAACGTCCTTTGTATCGTTTATCATCACATGCAAAGCTGTATTACTTAGACTACTCCCTATTTACGGAATACGAGCTTTAGGCAGCCCCCCTCATTTTTGCAGAGATCTATTTGAGTGTTGAGTGATTTAATCCATTTTTTATTTCTGTAAATATGATATAAAAAGTTATTGCGAGCACTTTGACTAATTTCAGGACGCCATGTCTGTTCTATGACTAGGCTAGCACATAGATCAATGACATGTATCTACATTGTGTAGAGTGTAAGTACACAGCGTGCAGATAGGTGTAGTATGTGTTTCGGCATGATTAGTGCAAATGCACGCAGAGATCGAGGGTGTTGAGTGATTTAATCATCTTTTATTTTTATTTCGGTAAATATGAGATAAAAAGATTCCCGCGAATGCTTGGACTAATTTGAGGATATCGAACCCAAAAATAACATTATTTAATAACGCGCAACAAAATTTATTGTTTATTTACATCGATGAATAAAATTTGAAGAAACCCGAAACAACAGTGAACACCTGGCGCCATCGTGTCTACGGGCGCCGCCCAAGTATGATGGGGAAATACCAAGCACTGCCTGATATTGTCCCCGGTATGTCATACGTATGACAAGCTATCATACTTTCGTCAAATTTCTCAACCAGGCACGTAAATCTGCGTGATGACAGCATGACCAAAATTCCTGTCCAACATGTTGGACGGCCGTATGAGCAATGTGTGATCGTCTGGTGGGGCCTTTAACCATCACCTTTGGGTTGTCCTGCCAGCAATAATTATTGCTGCAACTACTTGTATCCGATGTGTGGAACATTATAAGATAGAGAAAGAACACGTCATAAGTAATCCAGTGATTTAATGTACAAATGAAACATTGGCTGCATTTAGCAATAAATGATACAAATTTTGGGGACATGTCAATATTTAAATGTTCAACACATAAAATAAGGATAAAGTTCAACCCAAATGAATGATATAATCTCATTTGGGAATAACACTATAAGTCACTGACGATCTGCTACAGTCAGAAATATATTTTAAAATTGATTAAACGACTTTCAGTACAAACAATTTAGTCATATAATTGAAATGTATGAATTGCACATCACTTTGAAGCAGCAAGAAATTTGAAGGGATGAATATGAAATGAGACCTGAAATTCACTTCTACAGTGGGTATACCTTAATTTATAATTATATCAAAATTGTGAATATTTTCAAAGCACACATTTCAATGCAGTCCTTTTATGCATCTATGCACCTCTCTATCTAATAATACAAAAAAATACACACATTTTTATGATATCGGTAAAATGATTTGCAAACAAATCGATGTGACTGAACTCTAAAAAAAAAAAAGCGTAAAAATAATGCAAGATTTGAACAATAACCTTAACATCTTGTCTTAAATGTTGACATAATTAGCTTTGAAAAAGAAGGATGTCTGATCTGGAATGCAATTGATATGAGAATAGGTGAGACTCAACACAATGAGTGATTCGTAATCACATTTGTCTGCTTCTGTAAGCGAGGCACATCGTTCCAACAGCATAATAAACTATCTAAGTTATATTTTCTTTTAATAAATCTAAAATAAAGAGGAAGAATCGCTTCATTAAAAAAAAAAAAAAAAAAGATTAAAGTAATGAAAATACATACTACAGCACTATAGTAGTTAAATATAAATATCGAACGACAAGTCAGTTTATCGCTTCTCTTTATATTTACACATCTACAACTTGACATTTGATGTTGACAAAGTATAGACAGGAAATAATATAATTTAAATCAAATTAAAAAATCTCTTTTTAAAATAAAAAACCCTAATTATTAACAAATGCACACCCGTCCAGCTTCCAACTTTCATGAAACAGACATATGTGTCAATTCACAATGACACAACACATTTAGCAGGATGACGAAAAGCAAAGTTGGAAACAGTGAGGGAAAACGTAGCATGACAATGACTGTGACAGGACATTTCCACTCTCCCTTACAAAAAAAAGGACAAAAAGGGGAAAATAAGTCTCAATTGTTGCATAATAGAGGATAATGCCAAAATGGTTGAACCATTTCTCTTCATATATTTCATTTATAAAAGAAAATAGGGGGAGGGAAAAATCGCAAAAGAAACACAGAAGGTATGGCATAAAATTCAACTTATTGGAAGAGACAAATACATAACGTTTCAATGATACCATGATACAAAACCTTTACAATAATAAATATCAAACCTCAGTCACTCCACTCGGTAAACCCAATTATAAACTGGGAGGGATCATTTTGACCACGTCAAAATAATCATCAAAATATATTTGGGCCGCAATGATGTCTGAAGCAATGAAATGCATCAACTCGAAATACATGACACATTGAAACCAGCCCAAGAGCAAAGCAGTCAAGAGTTACAAACCAGTGAGTTATAGAAACTCGCCACTATTCCAATATTTTATTTTCAAAGCAATGCAACTGCTCATGTCTCTGACCTGTTCATTACGATCATCGCCTCTTGACCCTTTCATTATGATCCTTGTCTCAAACCATATGTGACCAAAATGTTTTGCAGGAGTCACGGACCACAAGAGCACTCGCACAAAGATCGTCAAAATACTATGGGATCCATCTGAGCCAACCTCTTTTTGAAACCATTCCCGGATTTCGGTTCTTGTTTTCCCCAACTAAAGTCTCTATTCATTCAGTGTATTTTGGTTAAAAATTTATATTTATGTCATGTACTGCAACTCAAACTGGACCTCTTCCATTTGAGTGGTTTCTATTGTGTAGCAACCCGTCCCAAATAATCGTTGTGAGTGGTCCTTGACATTTACCAACATCCTGTGGGTCATGGAAATAGACAATATTAAAGCCGGAGCACAAATAGTGATGCTACCCGGATATATACCGCTGAAATTTGAATAATTATCAACCACAAAGTCAATGGTTACAACAATCTTGTATGATTATATTTGTGGTCAAAACAAACATTCCTGTATATATTTGTGCATCTCCTCAATATTCATTCACTGACTCACAACCAGTTATATATATTTTGTTCCAAATTGTCTTACCACAGTATGAAAACAACAAGTCTTTCACAATGTTAAGATCAAATTCTCTGAAAATATATTTCAGTGATTGAAAATTAAATCATCGACTTTCATTGCCCGCATTTGTTCATTAAGTAATAATAAGAGCCATAGTCTTAGTATAGTTTATATCTTTCAAAGAATAACAGACACGAAATCATATTCTTCTCAATATACCAAAGAAAAAAAAGAGTACAAGCCATCAATACTTTATTCTTTTCTACAATCGACCGCCATCACAGATTGAATATTTTATTAGGTAACAAGTAGGATACATATTTTCTTCAACTGTGTCGAACATCATTGATTTAAAACACCTGTTGAAGAAAACACAAACCCATGTCGTCACCGAGTTGTGGAAATCAAAAATGAAAACCTGATGCTGTCATGAGTGGATGGGATAGGATGATTGTGGAGAGTTTGTGGCAGAATGAACAAAATGTGTTTACCAAAAAAAAAGTAAAATCTATTCAAGTATTGCATTCATCATTTTCCGACATAGGTGTAAGTTCTAGAAGGAGAGCGCTGCCCATCAGGAACGGGCACGTTCAAAAAATCCCAAACCAAGATGGTGTCATCGTGAGAACTGCTCACGATCTGGAACTCGTCAAACTGAAGGCGGAACACACGCCCTGAGTGTTCCTGCAGAGGAAAAAATTACATAGCATTAAAAACTTAATCCATTGCTGCTCAAGATAAACTAGGCCAATTAACCCACAACTTCCAAGCCATTGATCTGTTATACTAACAGGAATTTTCTTTAGCTTACAAGCAGAAGAGCGGATGAAAACAATCCAATTAGACATTGCTAACATCAGTTCTGCTAGAAACATTATGAAAGTGGTGTCTATTTCAATACAAACCGAATCAAATGGAAATGTAGAAAATATAAATTTGATTTTTAAAAAAAGAAAGAAAAGAGAACATCAATTTTGCTAATAACAAAGTTATTTGCCAGATATTCAGCAAGTGTTAGCATTGCTTTCTTCATTTTCAAAATAGAATCAGTGAGATGATACATTTTATTCCCGAAAGTTATTTGTGTTCATAATAATATTATTTGTGCGATATTCAATTAATGTTAACGATGCAGTCTTCATTCCACCACTTGTTTTTCCAGCCTTTACCTCTCAAATGATAAAAGCTTTCCACCTGCTCATGCAGTCAAGTGGGTAATGATAAAGTATGGACTAGCAAGGCTCCGAACTCAAGCCCATGAACACTGTTTTCTACCTCTGGTTCGTCTAAAATGTCTAGATGTCACAAAAAAATTATTTTACAACAATGGAAAGCCATTGTTAACGTAAACAAACCTAGAAATTCGGAACTTTTCGATGCAGTTAACCCCTACTTTCACTTTTGATCTGTCTCCTACTTTCAGAACCCACCGGAGGTAAATAAAGCAAATATATTTAAATGCTTAACAAGTTGCAAAACAAGTGGACATTATAGTTATTATTGCGGGTGCAATCAAATGCAATGGGTTAAAATATTGCTGCACAAGCAACTGCGTGAAAACTGTAAAAGGCAGTGAATCCTGGAGTAAAAATATAGAAAGTGAGTTTGATGTATTGAGTGATTTGTTTAGTGTAAATGAAAACAATAAGAATTGTTGATGCCTTGACTAGGGCTTGTTGCTGCTGAATTTCATTACTTAAAACAGAACATGCTCCAAATATTGGCAGCTTTGACTCCAAGCTTCTGCCTTTTCCAAATAAGATAAATAACGGACATTGGTGATCAAGTGGTTAGGCTACTGGACTCTACATTGAGAGGTCAAGAGTTCAATTCCTGGCATCTTGAGAATCTTTACACGATTTTCCTCACTTGGCTCAAGTGCGTATGAGTTCTCAGCCACAAGCAGAGAATGTATTTGTCAGAATTATAGTATTATGCGACTAACAGGCTGCTCTATTGTAGGCTCCACCAGGAATTAAAGACTTTTAAAATGACACGGCCAGCCAGGGGATAAATGATACAAAGTCTATAAGCCTGTATTAATACGAGATACTTTCAATGTGTTCATTGTTAAAAGTAAATCTAAACGAGCAGCAATGTCACTTTTTGTCATCTTGAGCCATTCAATTTCAACAATTTTTAGATAATTTAAAGCACAGTTTGTGTCAAAAATGGAGCAATTCCAACCTAAGAAATGAAAAAAACATTTGAGCAGGTTGAAAGGAAAGAATTACCTTACAAAATAAAATATAATCTGTTTACTTTATATTTTTACTAGCCTTTCAGCGACATATGAAACCCTTTCTTTTATATAACCTTCATACAACTAATAATTTTCAAACTCACCACAAGTGTTCGGAGACAGAGGGTAGCAGCTGGAGCTCTTGGGTCCAAAGCTGCTGGAAGATCCCATACCTTAATTTTTCTGTATGAGATGTTTTGTTGAAAATAGGTTAGTAATGAAAATGAATCTATTTTAATTGGTGTCACAAATATTGATTTTCTATTAATGGTTGTCACAAAACTATATTGTTCTCAGTGAACTGAAACTTATTTCATTCTATCTATCCGCAATTATATTGTCTCACATCTGGACATAAGATTTCAAATCAACATACATCTCCACAACACATTGCCCAACAGCCATCTTGATATCATGACAATATTCTATAACAAATACAATACAACAAGATAAATTAAAACTAAAATATATACATTTCTGATGCACAGTAAAAAAGAATATCATAATAGTACTAACCCATCATAAGCACCACTGACAATTCGTGTACTGTCAAAGCGAATACACCTGACTAGCTCTTCATGGCCTTCGAGAACTCGCAAACACGCACCACATTCGATATCCCATAATCTGAAAACACAAAAGTATCCAAGCATTTGATTTACATGACTTGATAAATTGTGAAAACACACCATAGGAAATACTCAAAACCGCTGTGTGAGTAAATAATGTAACATACTAATGTTATTCAATTATCAGCTAAAATTTCAACTGAATTTTTATCTCTTTTTTTTCAGCCACATTGCAAAAAGACAGATTATCATCCTACTGCAATTAAAAATAGCATCTAAATCAAAGGAATATGCACTGAAAATAAAACAGCGGTGATAAGAAATGATTGACAAAGACCATTCTTGTACATATGGAAACAGTTCATCTTTGGAGACCAAAGCATTATATTATTTTGAAATGAGATTTACAATAACAACAAACACTAACATAGAAAGTTCCATCTTTACCTTAGGAAATGTCACATGGTAGCCTAAATTAAATGTTAACGGCAGATTTAGCTTATCCTTCTATGATGTAAATTCTGTCATGTTAACATGATAATGATAATGCATCTTGATGATCTTATTAAAAATAACCAAAGCAAATTTCTATGACTAATAGAATCTGTCTTATCTTATCTTGTTTATCACATTTACAAAGTTCAATTGTAGCTGGAATTATCTAATCAGCTGTAACACCATAGTGTCACCCTTAGGGTCCATCAACCTACTCTATCCTTAGTGGGACCATAATATACTCCTGAGTACTGACCCCTAACCTAAGCAAAGGGAAATTACTATAATTTCTCATTGATTTAAATGTTCGGACAATTTGCTATAAAAGAAGACCATTTGTGAATGTTTACTACTACTTGCCCTTTTTACACCAACAGCTGTACACTGATAACAGCGACGTTATTCCTGATTAGTGTGTGGCTTGGCATACCCACAACTAATAACCAGATGATTTAAAGGGTGAAAAACAATTGAAAATAATCCATTGGACAATAATTTCCTCTAGGACGTACATAGGACATGCAATGTCCATTCAATTTCACCTTCTAAAATGACCCTAATCAAGCAGTGATTCCAAACCATTGGTTTACATTTGAATTACGGTGAGTGTAGCACAAAAACGAAAGTAGATAGATATAGGGGGGGGGGGGGGGGGGGGGTAAAAAAAAATTT
>JARDUL010040957.1:0-12518 GCA_030265205.1 Dirona pellucida | reverse complement strand
TCTCTGGGGGTGTCACAAGGCGGGGGGGGTCAGAAGGCGAGTGGTGGAGGGGGAGAGACAACAGGCCAGTAGTCCCCCCCCCCCCCCCTTTCCCCCCTCTCTCTCTTTCCTTTCCCTGCAGTATGTTTAGTGTATTGTGTGTGACTGGGGTTTGTCTGTGTGTGACTGGTAGAAGGGTGTCATTGAGAGTGAAAGTTGGTGAATGGTCATTTCTGATTCTAGTCATCAAGTCAGAAAACCCGTACCACCAGCATATAATATTGTTTTTGTAGTGGTAAATGATTCAAGGTGGATTGGAAGTGTTTGTAGGTTGTTGGTTGTTTTGTATTTCATTATTCTGGCCAGAAGGCATATTATGTTATATATACATACTATATTATGTTATATTATTTAAGGTGACAACTTGAAAAGGTGTGTAACTTGTTTTGTATATACAAGTATGTTAAGATTGAGTACTTTGAGATTAAGTGTGAATATGGTTATTGTGACAGAGGGCAACTTGTAATCTATCTGCCTGTCTGTCTGTCTGTCTGTCTGTCTGTCTGTCTGTCTACCTATATATTTTATCTATCAATCTATCTATCTACATACAATGTGTGAGTGCTTGTATCTGTCTATTTGTTTGTATTTCTATGTTATATCCTTTGTGTTTTCGGTATCTGTTTTTTATATATTGCCATATTGCTTTTCATTTATATTTCACAAAAAACGTTCTTCAAAGCAACTGACA
Source organism: Dirona pellucida (assembly GCA_030265205.1). Classification (NCBI taxonomy): domain Eukaryota; kingdom Metazoa; phylum Mollusca; class Gastropoda; order Nudibranchia; family Dironidae; genus Dirona; species Dirona pellucida. The sequence goes on along the minus strand of JARDUL010040957.1, from coordinate 11,788 downwards.
GTCTGAATTTATTTAATTTATTTAATTGCTGAAGTCCAACCATGTAAAATATAATATAACCTTTTTCTTTTTCTCTTTCTCCAATCTCCAGAATGGTAAAAGCGGTGGCACCAATGCAGTAGACACATCCAAGGGAGGAGGATCTGGAGGGGACACGTCAGGGGAGGACAACAAACGACTCTTCAACGGATCCACAGCTCTCGGAAAGAAGCGCAAGAAAGGTCGCGCCACCGTCTCCACCACAGGAGTCGCCGCCAAGGCCGCCAAGCTCACGTCTCCCACACCAGCAAAGTTGGAGCCTGTCGGCATCACCATCCCCACCCCAACGCCCGTCCCCGAAGAAGACAGAATGGTCGACATACCAAACTTGGACTCTCCGTTGTTCAAGGACGTCCCGGCTAAAAAAGATTCCTCGTCCGACTCGTCTTCCTCGGGGAGTTCCTCCTCCGATGACTCCTCTTCCTCTGAGGAAGACTCGGACGAGGAGGAGGGTAAGAAAGAAGATCCCAGCCCGGTACCAGAGGCGACACCCAAAGGGGACGCGACACCCAAAGGGGACGCCCCTACGGCCGAGCCATCCAAGGCCAGGACTCCGATAAAACTAACCATCTCCAACGTGGGGAAACCTTCGGCCAAAGTCACGTCGTCGTCGTCCAGGGATCTCCTGGACAGCAACTCCTCCGACTCGGAATGGGACAACGACGACTGCAGCGACGGCAAGAAGGTCAACTCTGAACCCAAAGAGCAATACTCCAACGCTAAAGAAACCTCGTCTCCTCTCAGGTGGAAACCAGTCAGCCTCAATCCAACCAGTGAGACTGACGGCAAACTGTGGGGGGATTCCCCTACGCCCCTCACCGACTCAAACTGCAACACCACGCATTACGAGGGAGGTCACCATCATCAGACTAAATTTGACCGCGAGGGGATTGTAAAAAATAATTCAATTGTGGTGGCCGGGATGGAAATAGCCCTGGATAAAACGGACGACGTGTTTGATTCTGGTTTTAGTCAGGGCCTTCCTAATCACCATAGTGGTAATGCTGTCCTACCAAAGAATGAAAATGCCGACAAGGCGTCCATGATAAGTTGTGAAAGTGGTGTAGATGATAAAAGCTACGAGGATAATATTAAGAGCTACGACGAAGATTCGCTTCTGAAAGGGGAGGAGGATTTATCCCTGGATCCCAGTTTGAAACACCTGGACGAGGACTTTTTGCTGAAGGAGGAGGAGGAATCGGGAAGCAGCGCCGCGACTGAAAGCAATTCCACCAAACTCAATCGGGGAGACAAAGTCCTGGCAGCGTCTGACCAGACGGATAATAATGTCAAAAGTGAGATTGTGTCCAAGACCTCTTCTTCTCAAAAAGCCGACGACGAGGTCATAGATTTAGAGTTGTCTATCTTGACAAACAATGATTCTAAATACTGCCCCGATGGATTTATATTAGCACCAACACTTAGCAAGTCCCCGGAACACCTCCGATCTCCTTTGAAATACGGATCGTGTTATAACAGTAATGGTAGTGTGCCACTAGGTGTTGATAATAATTCTGAAAATCAAACGGATACGAAAATGGAGGACGGTAGTCATGACAACCTCCCAGCTCAGAACTGTGTTGATAATCAGTTTGAAAATAAAACGGAGCTAAACGAAGAAGACGCCACCAATAATCAATGTTTTCTTCTTACAAATGCAAATCAGTCAGACAGAGACATTCCAGAAAAACTATCGCTATCGTCCACCAAAGAGGGTGTGGATTGTGTGGAGGAAAGCGCGGGGAAAGGTGATGATGTTGATGGAGAAAGGTGTGAAAGTGAGACAGTATTAACAGCAGAGTCGTCCTTGTCCAAAGATTATGAAAGCCCTCGTCCTCTTGCCACCACCACAGCCAGCATATCATCCCCGTCAACAGATTCTACAGCAGTTTTTGAACCATCTTCTGAAAACTCAACCACCACTAATCAAAGCCTGACATCTCGGCTACCACCTCCACCACCATCGTCGTCCTCATCTTCATCAGAACAGTTACCACAGTCGTTGCCTGCGACGACAACACTCTCATCCACTCCTGTCGACCAGCAGGACGAGTCGGAACGGGTGAATAGCAGCAGTGCGGTTGTCTCTCCAGTCGATTCCACTCCGTTGTCAGACGTTACCATAGATGCAAATAAAAACCAGTCAATATCATCACCAACATCAACATCCTCATCGTCGTCATCACCCTCACACTCGTCGTCCCCAGGGCCGACCACCGTCACTCAAACCACAAAAACGGCCTCAACCTCAGAATCTGCATCTGCGTCGACATCGTCGTCACCACAACCGTCTACTTCCACGGCCAGCGCCGTCAAAAAGGGGTGCACCAATGGCATCCCCGACAAAGAAAACCCCTTCATCACCTGGACCAAGTACGACGACGACACCTCAGGGACCGTTGACTCACACCTGCCAGCGTCCAGTTTGGTCCAGGCCCTGGCCAGGGCCCCCTTCCCGCCTCTACCCCACATCCCGGGCAATGGCGCCGTGTCGCAGATCTCCCCGCTCCGTTCGTCCGCGTCCCAGCTCTCCCCCCTGAGCATGCCTGGCATTTCTCCCACCCCACAAATTCCCAACCTGTCGTCTCCGGGCTCCCAGCGTGCGGGAATGTCACCCAGTCAGGGAAGCCCTGGTTCCTCCACCAATCAGTCGGGCCGTTTGTCTGCGTCTCTGGTTATGGAGCAAGGCAAGGAGGGCGCAGAGCAGCAAAACAAACCTGTGCAAAAAAGGTAATGGTTTGACGGGTAATGGTAACTGCTAAATGATATTGTATTAATATTTGATAATAATCTAAAGGTGTCCAAGGTATGACACCATGTCAAGAGTGGTCTATGTTTGTTGGGGCGAAATATGAGGTACATTGAATTTGAAGTGGGTTTTTTTAATTTAATTTCTCAATTATTAGAATTCATTGTTATTAGTTGCCTGGTGACTTCAAATTTGAATCTTTTGGACTCTTTGTCCATGTCCTGACACTGCAATGAAACCGATACAAAGTAAAGACAAAAAGTAGAACTGCTACTGAATTAGAAGGAAAACATTCCTCTGGTAAAGGTTAAAGATCTATTTCTGACCTGCCATCCGTGCAAATGTTATCTAGATTGTAATATCAAAATATCATACAGATTGTAATATCAAAATATCATACAGATTGTAATATCAAAATATCATACAGATTTTGCACCATTTTTTGGCACCATCTTCAGAATATGTGTTTTGTTTTCACTGGATGTTGATTTTTATCATTCAAACGTTAGACTAATGAAACGTCTCAAAAGTTTTTGCATTTACATTTGTTCTTTGTTCAAGTACTTGGAATATTGTGTCAAACATGTTTTAAACACAAAGACTATCAGTATCAGATTATGAATACAAGAGCATCATGAGAGAATTTGATTTATTTTCCTGATTTGTTTTTGTATATTGATCACCCTAGTGACGAACAAGATACGGTACCTACATATTTTTTCCTTCAAATTCAGATTTTTATATTATTAAGAGGGGGTCTAGGTATTTGGATGCAAAAACAAGACTTTGGATAGAGATCAATGGCGAAAGTTTGTCCTCACTTAACCTTACACCGAAAGGTAGAGCAGAAGTAGAAAGGAAATTAAGAAAGAAAGAAAGAAAGACTATTAGGGTGATGCAGAATGTGTGCAGGGCAGTTATAATTGTTTCATCATCAATGAATATGTACGTGTGTACATCATCTTGGATGAAAGGGAAACCGTTTGCCACAAATAACAAGCAAAACCCAACCCAATTGTGATACATGTCATCACACACAGGGTTGTTGGACTCCGTTGCTAATTCAACTGTTTTAAAATAATGAGAGGTTTCCTTTGTCTCTGTTTTTGGTACTTTTATTTTAATACATTATTCCTTGGTTTTTTTAAAACGACCGAGCTGGCCAAGTGGTTAGTACAACAGACTCTCATGGTGAAGGTCGTGGGTTCGAATCCTACCATCGACACTTCGTTGTTTTTCATGGGCAAGAAACTTTACTCAAATTGCCTCACTCGACCCAGGTGTAAAAAATGGGTACCAGCTTACAGCTGGGGAAGTAATCAGCGATAGACCAGCGTCATATCCAGAAGGGTGACATATTGTCACTCTGTCTGTTTCACGCTACGTAAACCGGGATAAGCACCGACTCTATGGACCGAGGCTCGGAAGGACTTCATTTATTATTTTTTTAAAGCAAACTAATCAGGGTGCATAATAATATAATTATAATAACTTTTTATGTACCATCTGGAATTCAAGGAATTAAAGAGGAAGACACTGGATCGAAATCAATGGCGAAAGTATCTGTATCTGTAGAGTTCTCCAAAGTATCTCACAAACGGCAAACGAGCAATGCTTATGGAGGTGTGTGAGGCTTGGCACGCTCTGTAAGCCAAATGAGCGGTTTTAAATCAGTTTGTCCTCACTTAACCTAACACCGAAAGGTAGAAGTAGAAAGGAAATTGATAAGAAAGAAAGAATTTCTAGAGTTTCCTTGAATTGTATTGACATCAGATTTTCATTATTGTAACCTTCAGTTGTACACAACATGATCCAAAAGAATTGTTCTTGTATGCGTGTAAATCAGATTTTTTTGGACACCAGAGATCCTGGGTTCAAATCCTAAGTTTTGTGGAACCTGTCCAGAGATAACAAGGCCCTTCGATCCCCACGTCTGATCACTGATGGACTTAAACTAATAACAAATGATTTAAGATTTTGACCACAGCTTGTTTTGGGAAAAATACAGGTGCCCGTGACCAACTCTGCTCATTTATGAATGTATGTAGTCTAGTGCTAAGGCTGCCGTAGTAGAGGAAAACGAAAGTGGCAAAATAGTTTGAAATAAAAATCATCAATCATCAAGAAACATAACAAAATGACCAGGTATATTATAGTTGCTAATCGTGGTCTTTTTTGATGTATTATATTTCACCTAGTGTGAGGTAGAGGTTAGTTTATCGCAGATCATTTTATCACAGCAGTTTGCTTCTTGTACTCATAGTTGTACACATGTGTGAAGAGCACCTTGTACTCATAGTTGTACACATGTGTGAAGAGCACAGCGATCAAGTCAAACAGCCTGCTCAAAGTTCATGCAGTGCCGTAAACAGGACTTGAACCCCCACCCCTTCCGTTTGCAAGGAAGTGCAATACCTAAATAGCACTCAGTCATAAATGGTACAGGGTACATTCCAAACCAGAAATCATGCAATGAATCATGTTTCATAATTTACATACACGTCCATTTTCATCTTAATCATCTTTTTTCCTCTCTCTCTCTATTTCAGTGCAAAACGCAGTTCTCGCCTATCCAACATCATCGACAGCCTGCGTTCGTCCAAAGAGAAGCAAGTATCCACCGCCCCGCCCCCCAGCAAAGAGCCGCCCAATCAGGAACAAGCGAAAAAGAGTGCTCTGGACGCCTTGTTCGGGCTGAGCCACTCAGCCGCCACCTCGGTCAGTCCCACCACCCCCACCCTGCCCAAACCCTCCCACTCTGTATCGCCAGCGGGATCTTCCATTTGTCCACCACCTCCCTTGTCCAGCAAGGATCTGTCGTCCTCGGCCAGTGAAAAGTCGTTGCAGGACAACCTCACCCTGCCCCACCCGATCAGCTCGGACACCAGACAGGCCATCAGGTCCAGTCTGGATGCTGCTCGGGCCCAGGCGGTCAACGACAGTTTCAATGCTCTCAAGGACGACTGGGACAAGGGCAAACGGATGTTGGAGAATTTAGAACTTATGAAAAATGGATTACTCGATTCTTCGTACGGAAAGCCACCTCAACTCACCGACCAAAAACAGCAACAACAACAACTACAACAACAACAACAACAACAACAGCAACAGCAACAACAACAACAACGTAGAGTTGATTCGTCTTCTTCCTCTTCGTCGTCTAGTCATTTAAACAGAGGAAGGACGTCATCGTCCACACCCACCACAGCACCATCTTCCTCGTCGTCGTCGTCGTTGTCAAGACCATCCTCCAGGCAATCCTCAAAGCTGCCCAACAGCAGCAGCCAGAATCAACAGTCCTCGTCCTCGTCCTCGTCACTGCCGCCAACATCATCGTCCTCGTCTAAGAGTTCCAGCGCCAGTAACAGTATGGCCAACTCTGGAAACAGCATGTACCAGGCTGCGCCGTCTGCGGCCCTCACCGCCGCTCACATGGAGCTGAACGCTGCCGCCGCCAACATCATGGCTGTCCAGCACATGTACGGAATGCAGGACCCGTACTTCATGAAGGCGCTGATGAGCAACCCGCTTTACCTCCAGCGTATGATGGAATTCCAAAAGCAGGCCATGGATCCCATGATGCTCCGGCAGCTGGAACTGCTGGAAGCCGCGGCGATAGCGGACAAGACCAAAAACAGCAAGGACCAGCGGGCGGCCATGAATGCCCAGAACATGCTGTGGTCGGCCCAGGCCGCCACCATGCTCCAACACCAGCAGATGCAACAGCTACAGCAAATCCAGCTCCACCACCAGCAACAACAGATGCAACAGCAGGCCGTGGCGGCCAAGGAGAAAGAAAGTCTGGACACCATCGCGGCCCTCATGGCCAACAAAAGCAATAACTTTCACAATTCGTCTAAGAGTATTAGCGGCGGTAGTATTTCCACGGGCCAATCATCCAAATTCATCGCCCCGTCTTCGTCTTCGTCCCCCGCCTCGGTGTCCAACAAACGACCAAGATCCAATGCAACCCCGACTCTCTCGTCTACCTCCTACAGCAGGGAGGCCCTGAGTGCCGAGAAAAAAGCTAGGCTCCACTCTAGTCAGTCCAACACCCCTAGCGGTTATTCCAACTCGTCCCCCTCTGGTTCTTCCTCGTCCACTTCTTCAACAGCCAATCGTAGCTCTCACTCCTCCGTCAAACCACCCAGCAGTAGCAGCTCTAGCCGGTCCATGTACCCGTCGTCAAAACAGGAATACCAAGACCTCCAGGCCCAGCTGTCCGCTTCGGCCGCCGCTGGTCTGTGGGGCATGCCCCCCGGGATGGTTCCCCAGCAACAACAAATGGACATGCTACGTATGTCCCGGTACTTTGAACAACAACAGCAACAACATCAACAACAACATCAACAACATCAACAACAGCAACAACAGCAACAGCAGAGACCTCGTGAGGGATCGTCCAGTTCCTCCTCGACTGCTTCACGGACTGAAACGGAAGCACCCGGCGCCGAGGTCTTGGATTTAAGTGTCAAGCCGCGGACTGGCAAGGCGTGAGAATGTATTCGATTCTCACCTTGCCACGTCTCCTGGACCACAGCGTTGCAATGTTATCCTCATAACGCGTTGGATTAAATCTCATTGTTTGTTTTGTGCTTATTTTCAACCGGAAACGCAAAGGATTACTTTTTTTTCTTTTTTTCTTTTACTTTCTTGGATGGAATTTTTACCCCCCTGTATTCCGTGGATGAATGAAATCTATAAATAGATATAAATAATGCAACTGGAATTGACAGATTTCTCTCTGGAATATATCATCATGTTTTCAATGGCGTCAAATCCAAAGATTATTTGGTAGCAAGGAGGTAATGGACGGAGTGGGACCCACCACAGTGTGTGCTGAATAATGTTCTTGCCCTTCCCTCCCCTCCCCCCTTTTTCAATTTTCATTTTTAAAAGGAAGCAGGGTACAAATTAAAGATGTTGTGAAAGGGAAATTTATTCTCGTAACATTTTGAATTTTATGAAATTACGCATATCTTGAAGATGCAATAATGAATGGTCTTGTTTCAGTCTGTCTGCCATATATATGTGTATGTATTACGATAATATCTGCAAAGTCCCTTTGAATTTGAACCAAGTCAGAAAATGCATCAATGTACAAATACAGCATCATCAATAATTTTGTCTCTTTTGTAAAAAAATCTTTGATTTGGTATTTGTATATCATGTCATCATGTTATAATCTTTTTGATTTGGTATTTGTATATCATGTCATCATATTATTTTTCCATGATTTTTTTTTTTCTTTTTTTTTCTTCTCTCTCTCTCTCTTACTCTTATTTTTAGCCTTTTATTTTTAAAACATTTTTTTATTTTGATACAAAGTGTTACTGGTACCATATTTCATTCACTGCCAAGACGTCTAACTTCTTTTGATGTTAGTTAAAAAGATAAATACAGAATGTGACATCACACCTGTAAAGTATACACACCTGAATTTTCATTTACAAAAAAGAAATAGCAACACAAACGTTGATTCTTTCTACCTAAATTGTTTTCATTGGTCTTGGCCCAAAATTGCAAAAACTCGAAGGTTTCAGTTCTTGTCCTGTTAAACAGGATTTTTCTTTTAACGCAAACAAATGATTATGAAAAGAATCTGCCTGCTAACTGAAAATGGATGTTTTCCGTATTGAAAGAAATATATATTATCAACGAAAAGTCCTTTCATCTTTTTAAATTATTTTTTTTTTTTAGTCAAACTAATTATGAGTAAGACTTTTATTTTAAGGAATTGAAATAGACTAGTAGTAGCAACCCTTGACCCTGAAGCTAACGTTGAATCTATGGGAAAAGACGATTTGCACACATAAATTGTTTCCTCACTCGACTCGGGTATGAATGAGTTCCCAGTTATTGGCAGAGAAAGATGTCAGTTTGCTAATACTACTAGTATGATGTAGCCTAATAGGCTAGTCTACTGTATGCTCCCCATGGAGTTGACAAGGATATTGAATGCCACGGCCTGTTGGGGGTTAAATGACACGGCCTGCTAGGGGTTAAATGCCACGGCCTGTTGGGGGGTTAAATGATGTCAAATCTGTCAGCCTGTACCGGGATATGGAACTAAATAATCGCCATCTTTTTGTTTTTCTTTTAATGGAATACCTTCTGTTGATGTGATCAATTTGGCCTCTCTACTTCTCTGACCTGAACTGACCTACTGACCCTGTGTGGCCAGATTGTTCTGTGGGTCGCAAAGCTCTGTTTGAGAATCAAACCGTTGTGTTTCTATTTTATGTGTGACATATTGACGATTTCCTTCATTTTTGTAATATTATTATATTGATTATGTTAGACAAAGTTACATTCAACAAAATGATTTAAATCATGCAGGGATCAAATATTTTAACAGGTTGTGTTGGTATGAGAGAGGTGTGTTCATTTTAACAGGTGTGTTGATGAGAGATAGATTTGTTGATTTTAACAGGTTGTGTAATGTTAAGAGAGAGGTGTGTGTTCATTTTAACAGGTGTGTTGATGAGAGATAGATTTGTTGATTTTAACAGGTTGTGTGTTCATGAGAGAGGTGTGTGTTGATTTGAACAGGCTGTGTGTTGAAAAGAGTTGTGTTGATTTTAACAGGTTGTGTTGGTAAGAGTGAGATGGGTTGATTTTAACAGGTTGTGTGTTGAAAAGAGAGAGGTGTGTTGATTTTAAAAGGTTGTGTGTTGATGAGAGAGAGATGTGATTGTTTCTTATAAATTTTTTTTGCAATAAATGGTCAATTGAAGTTAGATAAAGTTAAAAGCATGATTGAGTTTTATAAAGTAATTGGGATTTTTTTCTTCATTTTTTACTAGTATTAGCATTCTTTTTGTGACAATCGAACGTAGCAGTTACGGACTGAGCAACAAAGGCCTAGGGGCTACTTACTGCGTGTACTGGAATATAATTGTTGTAAAGATTCATTGAGTTTTTGTAACACCTTAGAGCAAAGAGTGTAACAAACTATTCTTCGTGCAATTTCCTGTGAAATTATAACAACTGTGGACAGACATGAGGACATCTTTGACGTTTGGCGCTAGAATAGAATCTACCTGCGCGCTTCGTGAGACACGGCAAGACTTAAACATGACAAGATTGATGATTTTTAACCACTCGCAATTATTTTTTTTGCTTTTAATTGAATTTGAATGGAAACTCCACCCTTCAGTTTTATTTTATTTTATTTATAATGTCCTTTACTCTGAGAAGAGACACAGTTGTACGTACCACCACTTTGATATTTTATCATGTAGCATTTTGTTCTTTTTAGAATACAATTTATACACAGCCTCTGTATGACCACCTGGTTTATATTTACCATCATTATTATTTTACTATATTATTATTATTATTTCCAAATGCAGGTATTATGTTGTATATCGTGGAGTTGACACCTTTTTTAACGATTTTAAGCAGAAAGCTCATAACTGACGGGACCAAAAGCCACAATTTTGAAAAATAATTTATAATGTTGATGCTTTAAATGGAAATAGTGTTTTTGAAAGAAATAGTAAACAAGTAATCTCTATAAAAGTTTGGGGGTTTTTTTCATCTTCAACCATTAGAAAAAAAAAGAATAAAAACTCTGTCACAGTACAAAATTGAAAATAGTGAATATTATTAGATAGCTACGCCGTAGGCTCATCACTTGCTCGTCTTTAATTTCTGATGCAGAGTCTTTCTAGCCATGTTTAAGGTGATGAGTGGTGTTAGTCCTCGTCATTTGGGTTTACTTCAATTTGTCATGTAAACCCTTCATAGCTTGACGTATGGCTGGCCCCTACACTGCTGTGGTATAAAGGGGACTCGACAAACATTAGATTTAGATAGCTATACGCACCATTGCAAACATGAGTATACATTGACATAGCATGTGAAAGACAATCAGCTGATGGAAGCTTGCTGCGATAAGAAATATGAAAATTGTTGTCGTCAGCATACAACCTTCTAGTCATGAGTTTTTGACATAATAAATTTACGTTAAAATGCCGAAATTCTTGTCTCATACCTGAAGGCAATGGACAGCGGCAGAAGGAAAGATAGAGAGTAGAAATGAATGTAAACAATATTGTACTCATGGAAATCCTTACAAATGTATGTAGGATCTTTCTTTGACTTTAGTCATTTGGATGAGAGATGCAAGAGACATCTGTCCGACCGTTTACTGTAGTGTAGTGTCGATGGCCGAATGGTAAGGGTGCTGACCTTGAGGTTAAGAGACCCCGGGTTCCAATCCTGGCTGAAACTGCCAATGTTGAGTCCTTGTCAAAGACTATTTACACGTTTTTTTCCCTCACTCCATTCGGGTGACTCCATTCGGGTGTGATGAATGGATATCCAGCTATAGGCAGAGAAAGATATTGTCAGTATGAGAGTATGAGAAGCCTAACAGTCTGCTCACCAAGGGAGTTGAGAAAGATTTTAAATTACACTTCCTGTCAGGGGATAAATGATGTAAAGTCTGTGAGCCTGTACTTGGTCAGGGATACAGACTATAAACCCCCATGGATTTGTATCTTTTATCTTTTCATCTTCCAATTGCAAGCCAGAGGCCAAATGTGTTATAATGCATCGTTGTCGAGGTGGGCATTATGCAGGGATCTACCATGAAGACGTGGTCGTGAGGATCTACCACGAAGACGTGATCGTGAGGACTCCACTTAGAAAGAAAATAATGCCGGGCTAGATATTCAAGATATTGAGTGTATTTTTTTTTAGGTTGAATAAGAATGGCAAATGATAGAAAATGAACCAAGGGGTAAGGGACTTCATTACATTTTTATTATTGATATGATTTTCTTTGATGATTTATTTGTTTGAGGCGACCGGTTCTCCTTAGTGCAGACCATGACACTAAATGGTCTTTGATATTTTCAGGTTTTGAACATTGACTGACATTTTTATTTTGCATCATTTTATATTATTATTATTGTTATTACTATTACTATTATTATTATTATTATTATTATTATTATTATTATTATTATTATTATTATTATTATTATTATT
>JARDUL010040735.1:0-12525 GCA_030265205.1 Dirona pellucida | reverse complement strand
ATTAACCCCTCCCCCCCCCCCCCCCCCCTCACACTATTGGCCTAGATAATATGTTATCTTTAAGCGTCCTTCATAAAATACACACAAATGTAAACCGTTATCGCAAGGAGACGCATTGTAACAATAGTAAATTTAAATTGACCGGGAAAATCTTAATTTGAAAACCGTACACGAACATTCAATATTCAAACAATCTTCTTTTTCTTTGCGGTTAAGAACTTTAAGAAGGGAATTGAGTGTGTGAGTGTGAGGGCGGGGGTATTTGCGTTGGAAAAAGTAAGCAACCCATCAGTAGAACAAAGTATCATGCATTATGCAAACATTCACCCCGGTCGTCATGCATGCATGGCTGAACATAGAGCTGGACATTATTTTAATGGTTATGTATTACGACAAGCAGGAGATCAGCTTACAAGGTGTACCTCTATTCATCAATAAGACAAGTTATCAATTATTTTTTCCCTCGATAAAGATGAGTTTATAGTCCCATACAAGTATAATCTCACAGTCACAGTACAGACTTTATTTACATCATTTATCCCTCGACAGGCCGTGTCGTTTAAAGTAGGTACAACACTCCCGGGTCCATACAGTAGAGCAAACCGCTAGTCACATTATACTAGTATTCTGACAAAGGAGCCTTCTGATGAATACCTTCTCCTTCCGTAGTCGGGTAATAATAATAATAATGCGTCATTTATATAGCGCAAAAATCCATCAAAGATGCTCATACTCATATGGGTACTCATTCGTAACTAACTGAGCAAGTGAGCAAAATCGCGTCGAGTCTTTCCCAAGGACAAACTGAGTGTCCCGAGCCTAGCGATAACAGGGTTCGAACTCGGGACATCTGAATCTCGAGCCCAGCAGCCTAACCACTGACTTTGCTATTCACAGGGTACCGAAAAATGTTGACTCAGGTTTTTTTGGGGGGGTGGGGGGGGGGGGGGAATAGTTAAATCCAATAAGAAATCAATCGTTTCTTCGGTTTCAGAAGAAAATATACAAAGATTGCAGTAAATTTAAAGTGAAGGACCTGCTGTAGCCTTTCACTTTCAGACGAAAATGTTTACGGTTGTAGTTCTAATGCCAAATATGTAATATAAAATGTTTGGTACAGTTCATCAAGCTAAAAATCATCAGGATGCTTGTTACTCAACCCACGTAGAAAAGTAGAGTCCGGTAGTGACATTGACACCAAAAACGTGACTTAATAACACTACTTTTCGAATTAGCGCGTCCGAGTGTACATAATAGGCTATCAGATCAGTACGGTATACTAATAGTAATAGTATCAGCTCGATAATAACATTAGGCCAATACGAGTATGAGAAAAATCAATCCGAAATGGTAATGATTTATTGTAATGCGTCAGCTATGACGCCCACTCCAAAGGTAGAAGTTACAACTTACATCTTCGTGAGTGTGTTGTTACGTCGGCGGCACGTTCCGTGACCTCATTTACCCCGCCATTCTCCCGCGTCTTCTTGGTGGGGAAAACCCAGTCTCGCGACTCGCAGTCGGTCGAGAAGGAATGTGTGTGTATCCATGTGTAGAGATACGCATCATGTGTTGTCGAGTCGTACCTATTGGTTTGGCTGAATCATGGGGACATGCATGCAAGCAGGAAGCATGTACGATATAGCAATAGTCATGTGCGTAATACAATCCTAGACGCCGATTTAGCAACAATCTTTTGATAACTTGTCTAGGTATAAGTAAGTTCCGTCATGGTATAAATATTAAGTAAGAGGCACACTATACTATAGACTAATATTAATAGCATTATTATGATGTTGGTCTGTATACCCAATACGGGCAAATAGAGCAACAGGCCACTACGAATGGTCAATGAAACCATTACTACAGTTTACAAGCTGCCAACTTTTATCATAATAACACAACCGGTATGTGTTATTATTAGTATTGTATTTAGCCTACCGTGTTCTCTGAACGATCGCCGTGCGTTATGCATTATAGCGTATAGTATTATTAGTATAGTATAGTATAAGTCAATTAGGTGTACACTACTATTATTCCTTCCGGCCACATATTTTCCCATTACCATTAGCCATGAGTATGAGGGATACGGTAGTGTGAAATCCTCGTAACGCGAAATTCTCAGATCATGTAGATGACCTGTACCGTACCTACTCGGGGGTGTGCACAGTGCAACACTAGATATAGAAAAGCAACCCCTAAATTAAACACAAATGGCAGCTCGATAATAGCGACAAGTAGGTAGGCTAGGCCTACAGTACAAGCCAGCCATTGTCAATGTCAATTTTGTCATGCAGGACAATAAAAAAAATGGTGTAAAATGTTAACCCATGCACCTGCTTGACTTCTACTGTACGGACCCGTTATGCTTTCCCAAGGATTCAACGTCGGCGCAGGGAGTCAAAAGTGGGACCTCACAATTCGGTCTGTAACTGTAACATAACCGCTGGCGTCACCGTCGAGGGGAAACTTCGCAGACGCGGGACATACGTAATACGTTTGTTCACCTCATCCGAGGAAGATCCTCGTGATATGAAAATAAAGTAAAAATAAGGTGTAAAAAACCGGAACCCTTACTTACACTTACAAACTTACACTACACTTACAATTCCTTGCGCAAAACAGATTTGAGTTTAATTCAGTCATTTTCTTCGTCACCTCATCGCAGACTGAGACAGTCAATTTTGTGCCGAGCAGATGATCAGAATTGAACAAACCGCCCCCTTTAATTGTGTAGATTTATTAAGAACGATTGTCCATTCGGGAAGTAGGTACGGGTATAGCAAATGGTGGAATTCTTTACTCATGATGGGTGAGCATTAAATGGAAAGTCTCTATTTCGGCTTTGTTCGTTTGGGGGAAACAAATCGAAGTTGGCTGACTTAACGAAGTGCAAGTGACGTAAACACAAAACCGTATTATTTTAGGCTCTGTGACCTGTGGAGAAGGGCCTGGCATTGAGGCATAACCATCCAAGTGTCGTCTTTGTTTTGACACCATGTTCCCTTTTCATCTGTAAGAATAATCCCACACAGACTTCTGTGGGTACTGTGCGTAAAGGGTCTTTTTTTTTAATTACCTACAGACAGGTGTACGACATGCGTAGTGTGAAGTCGACACTCGGTACAGAAAGACATGGCTACACATCTTGGGTGTAGTGACCGTAAGCGATCACTTGCATTTTGGAATTAACCTGTACTTTCTGCAGTTAGATTCTAATAATCTTGTCTTATCTAAATCTACACAATTAAAGGGGGCGGTTTTTTCCGATCTGATCATCTGCATAGTAGCACCAAAGAGGCCATCCTTTCGTTGTGGCAACCTAGCCAATAACCGTCCCCCTTTGTATTTCTACATCATCTACTGAAGAAATCGAGGTAAGTACATACAAAGAATAAGGGAGTAATCAAGATATGAAGGGACAGGGAGGTTAGCACTCATTTAGAGCAGTGCCTAAGTGGGTAACTAAGTCAAGCCGTACGTAAACAACGCCAATTGCAATCTCAAACAGCTGTTTGAAACAGCCACACTTGGTGGTAGTGGTAATACTGGTATTGGTAATGATTTGATCTAGTGTTGTCATGATTCCAAGCAATTATGCTAAATACATTAGATCTATACCCAGGAGAGAAAATTGGTACTTAGTGACCTAGTACTAGTACTATACATCCAAACCAGTATCAGTATCAGTAAGCGACCAGGCAGGTACACAAACACAAGTCTATTTGAATCTACTCTCGACTGGCTTGACGAAATGAGTAATGGCGCTAAAACTAAAACAAGCGCTGTATAAATATTTGCACATCCGTGATTCAAAATGATGACATGTCCCGAACGTGCATGCTGATTCAATAGCATGTGTCAACGACAGTGACGTAAGCTACATTGGTGAAGTGTGAGGTCAAGGTAAGCTGCTGAGTTCGATAAAAGTAGTCCCGGCATTTCTAAAAATGACTGACCGTTAAAAGCCACAAAGCGATCAAAATAGCTTGATATGACCACACAACTTGATCGTAATGACCAGATGTAAACATAACGTCAGACAGTAAATCAGAACGAAAACAACACTTAATACAACACAAGTAATTCACAACGATGAACAGGATTACAATTACAAACCAATAAGTAAACAAACAAAAGAACAAAATATGTGCAAAACGATGAACCTTGAACCTTTATTATTGAAAGTGAAAGGTCAACATTGCAATTTTTTTTTCAAATTGCTTGAAACCAAAACAAAGGGTAGGGGGGCAAGAAAAAGGGACAATTAAAATATAAAATTAAACCTAATTTAGATTTCAGACGGTATAGCCTTTCCGACTAACCTTAAAAGATACGGGATTTCATTGTTGCAAACAACTTTTAAAAAACAAATCTAGTCTAGAAGATTAGCTAAAGTTCTTTGAAAAAAAATGCCTTTGATGAAAAATGCCTTTGATGAATTGTCCCTAATATGCAATAAAACGACAACATTAATTCATTGAAAAAATAATGCCTTTGAATAAATTTAATTCATGTCCACATAATAACATTAGACTACAATGAAAGAAGTGAAAGGACTGAACAGTTACCAACTTAGGTTATACAAAGCCTTTTAACAATTGAATTTAATGCCCTTAATGAGATTAGATCGGCTGCCTGTAAAAGCCAAGGCTGTTAATTACTTTCGTCCCTACAAAATGTGCCCCAAAAACTAAGTTTATATGTGGGTAAATGAAATAAAAAGGAAAATCTTGGGCATGAACCTTAATACCCTTGGGTTCAATTGTGCATGAGAGGAGAAGTCCTTTGTTTTTATAAACAATGCAGGAGCAAACTTACAAAACAACATGAAGCCTTTTAGAACACATATGTAAAGCCCAATTGGTTCAAACTTAATTTTTAGGTGGATCACAATAATTCACAAACGACCCTGCAACATCGCATAAATCTTAAAATCAGCATGATTGACAGCTAATTAACAGGCTCTTCATAAGCATTTCATGGAAGCCTAGGCTTAAACTTGATAGCGTATATAGAGAGAAGATACACTAAGGAAACGCTAGGCACTGCACACACATCTAGATAGTTGACAATGAAAATACATCAATGGCAGTCACCACAACCTGAGCTGGCAAAAATACACGCCCAGACCATACTGAAAGCAATTATACACCATAGACAAATTCAGCAGTTTTTATCTTTTTCACAATAATCCATAACAAATCAACGCCACTTATTTATCTGTACAGAAAAACCTCAAATTTTAGACTGAAACTTAGAACATTTGAAGACAAAACGTGAATATAATTCCCTTGATGACATTGTGTATGAAATGGTTTGGACCCCTGTAGAAACAGACTTCATGGCAGTGAAAGGTAGCAATGAAACAAAATGAGAGATTATCTTTTAAACATATTTCAGATTTCTCTCAGATAAGCAAATGGCATTTCAAGTAACCAAAAACAAAATATAAAATTTCAAAAATCACACACTATTTCATTCATTTTTTTTTTTAAATGGGGGGAAGTAGTCCTACAGTTTGTATACAGTATATATATATATATATAATATATATATAGGGTAGTAAATTTAACTAAAACAGGTAGAGACACTGGGATAAATTCATTGAGCACTGAACCTTAAAACAAATATGAAAATTGGCAGTAATAACTGACCCAAATTGTTAAAAGATGTTCGATTCCTAAACCAAATAGATTTGGACTTGTATTTTGATTGGGCAAATGCAATAAAATTTTATAGGACTGATGAAACCGCCAAAATTTAAGAGTGAAAATCCCTTCAAACATTTGAGCTCAATCGAATATCAAAACGAGTTTCTAATGCTTTTCTTCAGAAACTGTATGACAACCTCCCCTTAAAAAATACATTCATTCCACATATATAATATAGCTTCAGAAGGCATTTATTTAATAACAGTTTGCCATCCACACGCAGCTCAGGTGATAATCCAAATAGTGAATGCTGGATATATCCTTCAAACTGTCAAGTCGACTATTGCACTCATAGCAGGTAAACATTTAATCCAAAGAATTTATGTACCCACATCATCAAACTCTCAACTTGTACGCCATAATTGTCATTTTCACGTGTACCCTCAGTATTGGGATAATAAAATGTGAATGGTTTTTGTACATATGTGCATAGCTAAATAAGTCTCATTGTGAACTGAAAACAATCTACTTTAGAGCTTCAAGTTGTCGTAACTGCTTCTTCAAATATTCCTTTCGATGGAGTTCTTTTGTCAGAAGATCATCCTGACTTCGGTGAAGTCTCTGTAATTCTTCTATATATGAGGTGGCCTGATTAAGAATCATAACTTTTGAGGCTTTCGACTGTTGGCAGATGTTGGGAACTTCATCACGCAAGTCTATAAACAAATCTGCTAGTTTCTGACGACGATTACGTTCAAGCTGATTGTGATGGTTCTGTTTTTCTTTGTCGGACAAGTCCAATGTGCTTAACTGCCTGCGTTTGTAGATGCGTTTCGCACTACTGCTGCTTAGAGTTGTGGGTTGAGCTGTTTCTGTGGACATGCATGACGAAGGGCTCATGGCATAGTCGTGAAAGTTTACACTATTGCCAGATGGGTAATATGTGCTGAATGAGTTGTGAGAGTTACTGTGGCTACTGCTTGTGGAATATTTGTCTTTGTGATGTTTGCGTTTTTTACCAGTGATAGATCGACCACACATCAAATTTTCCGCCAGAGAAACTGAGCTAGATACTCCACAAGAATTAAAACGAATCAGAGGCTTTGACGATGATATAGAATTAGAAGCCCCAGAGTGTGATGACGACCGTTGTAGAATGGAAATCTTGTTGCTGCTTGTGTTATTTTGCAATGGAGATGGGCTGAGGTCTGAAGATGTGTCTGAGGAAGAATACCCACAAAGTTCAACAGAGTGGGGTGTGTCTGGAATTGTCTCAATATCCACGTCACTGTCGTCACCTGGAGATAAAGAGGGAGATATATATTAATTAAGTTAGATGATCAAAAATATAATTTCATAAGTGTCAGAAGGCAATGAATACAAACACAAACAATCACCCTTGCTGTAGCTACTGGCTTATTATTGTCAAAGAAATTGAAAATCCATACAATATAATATGTAGTTTAGTCTAGACTAATACTGAATGACAAGTCTGCAAATAATATTGTGCTAGGTCTAGTCTAGGGTACTGTCTGTTGACAAAAGATATATTTCAAAGTTTATGCATTAAATCCCCCATATATATGTTCTGGTAATGCCAACATGTATGGTCAGGAACAATACACCTGATGGGATAGTGTTATAATATCAAACTTCATTCCTACCTGTGACTGTGCCAGAGTAGCTCAGAGGAGTGTCAGGTAGAGTGTCGTGGTCATCATTGTAGGAAGAGCACTCCCCACTGCTGCTATTGCCTGTAAACAAAACAGGTTCATCATCATCTGTGGTTGGTGTGTGTCCCCAAGCGCTGAACCCTGTTTGGACAGTCTCGTGGTGATGATGTGGATGTTCGTCCATATAACTTCTGCCTTGTCCAAGGATGGAGTCTGATCCAAGAGGACTATCAGTGGGCCCCACAAAATCATCACGATGTCCCATGAATGGATCTTTACGACATGATACTTTCAGTGCTCGTTTACCACTGGAGTTATTACTACAATCCCCATCGCACAATGTGCTACTTAATCCAGGAAGATATGTGTCGTTTCCATCTAGGTAATTGAGTAAATCCACTGGAGTTTCATAATCCGGTAACAATTCAGCCTCGCTGTCTGCGTTATCACGAGAGGGAGAGGACGAAGAGGAAGGGGGAGGAGAGAGTAAGTCCATATCCGAGGCGATAAATTTCTCGGCAATGTCTAGAACGCTGTTGAAGTTCATGATGTCATGTAGAAACGCCTGAAATAATGAAAATATATTATCAGCACAAATAAAAACGTAAACAAGGACTAACATGCAAAGGCGTGTAAGTGTAAGACAGATTCCGTGCAACAAAAACAAATGTATAGCTCAAACTTTCTGTAGGACCGTGATGATCAATGCAGATAGTGATGATAGTCCCTTACTTACTTAGTGATCTATTATGAATAGGCCTAGACATAATATTATTAATATTAAGACATAATATTGTTAAAACGTCCGTTCATTCAAGTATAGTATTATATAGACATACGATCATACAGCAAATCGTTAAATTGCAACATCATACTAAAGCTATTAAACGTATAGACCAGATAAGATCTATAATAGATCTCATTCTTGGCCAATGCGGGTTTCCGTAACAAGACTCGCCATGTGGAAGTCACGTTGTGGTACCGATTTAGGCCACGAAGCCGCTTCGATGAATGGAGAATGAAGGCCATGCTAAAAGCCCATCTAAATAGCTATTACAAAACATAAACCAATCATACGATTTTTACATTAGGATGACCATTATAAGTATATTTTGATTAATTACAGCAATTTGACCAGCATTGTAACAATACATTTCTTTTAAACTCACTAAATGTAGGGAAAGGGTCTAGTCTAACGCAAAAATGATGACGGGCACCTCCCACTTCCACCATGTGAGAATGGTGGAGCGACCAGATGCAAAGAAATGGACATTTTGATATATATATACAGCAAAATCATTACACAGATTTAACCTATGAGTCTATATTACTCACCATCTTCCCCACTTCACGATTAAATCCTATAGAAGTTGAATTAATAACACCCGGCATTACTCCGTATCTCTGAGAAAACCAACACTGAAATGCGCTAGTAACCTGTGGGGTGTTCACTATAAAGATAAGTGATCCACAGCGATATATTACTCCGCGCAGTCTCGTTCGAGGTTTCACAACCAAGGTCAACTTTACGCATACAGTATTTATAATATATTCTTGAAAATTTGCATTCAAGAACTTACTGAAATTTAATTTTGAATAAATATTGATTAAAAGAGCAAATTAAAAACTTATTAAAGACGTTAAATCATTTTTTAAAGCATGTGAACTATTTGTTCTTGCGGACATTGTATCGTGTGTACTACGTCCAAATGGCGGGAACTGGTGTGGGGCGGAGCTATGCATATTCATAAGCCGGTATTAGTCCAATAGGTGATTGGCGAGCAAACCAACACTTGTTGAGTTTTTACTTTTTCAATGAAAGGGGGTGGCAAAGCGTGGAAATGGTGACGGGCGAATGGCCAGTGTGTGTAAAACGGAGCTCGTAAAATTCGTAAAGCGTGTGTGGTGAAAATGTTTGCGGTGGCGTTGGTGTTGTCAGCCAAGCGTCTCATGCTCAGCTCAGTATCCTACTAACACTACTTATAGTCTAGTCTAGGCAAATTCATTTACTGATTACTGAGAAGTTAGGTTGAATGTCGAATGAAATTAGGTACTTACTATTATTATGTGTGGTGAAAATATTATATTAGAAAAAGGGGACATGCACTTATAATCATAAATGGTAACTTAGTCGTCAGTAATATTTTATCTTAGGCGAGGCGTTGTTGATTATTTTTTTTCTTATTAAGGGGCATATTCCTTTCTGTGTTTTGGAGCAGTATCTGTTTGTTGCTTTTTTATGTCTGCTTTACCTCTAATATTTTCTTCAGCGTAAAAGTCACATAATGTGTTATCTAGAAGTACTTGCCTCACACTCACACACTTTAATACAGAGCACATAACCTGTGATCTGTGAACTCTGACACTGACACTGAAAATTTGAGACCTTGGTTCACGCTGCACGCACTGCACCGTGCTGACGACCCACTATTATCTGGACTGTCGTCACTGTCACCACTTTATTTTAGACGCATAATTTTTTTTCTGTCCCGTTGTACACATTCTCCAAGAACTCGGTTAGCTAGTCTATGCTTCGCTAAACAAGAATAGGAAATAAATCTTGGCATCAGTTATCTATAGATTCATATGAACAGAGGTTTTGTGGATGACACAATATGTGCACTGTATGCACACATCGGCAAATTGAACACCTACCTCTTCCCTCCCCCTTCCAGACCTGCAGATTTCGAAACTACGTCATTAAAATATAATAAACTAATTTCCATACAGCTGTTCTAAATGTATAGCTAGCTGATGACGTACAACAACCTCTTTCAGTTTTTTTCTGACGCGAAACATGTCGACATGGTTCATTAATGCAGTGAGTACACAAACAGTCGGCTGTAATGGATAATTATGAACTTCTTTACTGACTACCTTAAGCTGAAATAGGATTAGTGGTGATATTAGCTGCTGCAGCTTCAGCATTCGCAGAGCCAACTAGTAGTAGTATAATACTAGTAGTAGGAGTAATAGTAGTGGCAGTGGTAGTAGTTGTAGTAGCAGTGGTGTTGGTGATGATGATGACGACGCCGACTACGACAACGATAACGTCGTTTTAATTAACGTCGAGTACTTGGAGGTTACGGCATTCTTAGACAACAAAATGCACTTTCAACATTTAACAAAAATGTATCATATTATTTTAATTGGCACACGCATTTATTTCCATCTGGTGACGAGCCGCGTCTTTTAAAGAATTGATACGAACGTCTAGGAAATATTTACGACCCTGAGACGGTGCAGTGCATATTCAACATATTTATTGAGAGCCTATTATCATTATTATTATTACTGCTATTTAATAATAATGATAACAACAAAGTAGGTCGTGCTGGCGATGTGTGTGTCTGGGAATTCCCTCAGTTTTCTCTTCTGTTTTTCTTCTTCTCCGTTGCAACATTCTTCCCAATAACCGCAACAGCATTAGATAGAAGCATGCTGTTTTTACAAGATAGGATAGTGAGGGTTATCAGATGCTGATGATCTGAGCCACGGAAAAAAGTGGTGGGGGGGGGGGGGGGGGGGTTAAAAATAATATGGCTTTAGAGTAACAAGTCAAATGGGAAAAAAAGAATCCCAAAATACCCGCTCCCAACAAAATGATACGGCTTCAAGTGCATAACAAATTACGCGTACGGTACAAGAACGTTTCGAGTCTCCCCATATTCGGGTAACAAAGACAGAAAACATAATAATCACATGAAAACATTTTTTTAAAAGATGGTGGGTAAGTTAAAAACAAAAGCAATAAATTATGTTCTGCTCGATGAATGCACAGCGTTTGAAAGTACAGACATTTGTAACAGACGTTAGTAAGTACCGACGTTTGTAAGTACAGACATTAAAATTTGTAAGTGCAAGCGTCTGTAAGTACAGCCTGCACGTGAGTACAGCAAATGTTTGTAAGTAAAAGCGTGTGTGTAAGTTAAGGCGTTTGTGACCTCAGATATTTGTAAGTACAGAACACCAACAGAACACACCACGGTTTTACCGATCCATTGTATATTTTGTTTTCTTTATGGTATTTATTGTTTGTTCGTTCTTTTTTTGTTTTTTGTTTGCTTGATTGTTGCTTTGTTGGGGGGGGGGGGGGGGGGTTCTCATGATTTGATTTTTTATAATTTCGGAATTTATTAGCTGGTGAAAAGGCAATTCGAAACGTCCTTGTGTCTGTTTTTAGTGCCACCATTGAAGATGTGCCATTATGATGTAAACATATATATTTTATTATCTCTAATATATTTTAGATTCTTTTCTTTATAACTGGTAGTCACAAAATGAGATTGGTTTTTCCCCCCTCTTTCGATCACGCAACATGATGACAGTGACAGTGCCTTTTTGCACTGAAACCACACAACTTATCTTTTATCGAGGACATAACCTAAATGTCGAAATCATTGAGCCATTGCCTCGTGTTTATAAACCTATATCTGAAATTAAAGGAATATGATTAGCCATCATCATAATATGACATTTTCCGGAAATCTCCGTTGCTTTAGCATTAAATGTGCAGTGAATTTCCATTCCATTTTCGTATCGATTTTGAAACCGCTGGTTTTGTTTTGTTTTGTTCTTGTTTTTTGTTTGTTGTTTTTGTTTTGTTTTGATTTATTTATTTCATTTTTCACTTATTTTATCGTTATCTGCAAGTCGATGCACATTCGAGCATTTAACAACAATATTATCATTATCTTGATAAAATTAATGTTATAATTGTAAAATGCTTATCTGAGTTATGTTAGGTCTTTTTTAAATCTTTATCTGCGTTAAAAATAATTTATTAGGTCACTGGTGGCAATAAGACAAGCTATTTAGATTATTTTCCACAAAGAATTGACATTGTTTTTAGGAAATGACTGAGATTTAATTTCACGCTAAACTTTGATGTTCTTAGCTCAGATCGTAAATTCCTATTTCATAATTTGTGTCAGATTTGTTGTCGCCTTATTCCGAAAATAGAACATTTCGGGTTTTCCAAACAAACAGATTTCCACTATTTCATTACTTTCGAAATTATGACACATTTGACATTTCATAGACGTGATACTATTATCACTGTTTTAAAAATCATCAATGATCTTATACTTACATTCCCTTTCTTTATCTTTCGTGAAATTGATCTATCTATCTATCTATCTATCTATCTATCTATCTATCTATCTATCTATCTATTTATCTATCTATCTATCTATCTA
>JARDUL010040403.1:2500-12530 GCA_030265205.1 Dirona pellucida | reverse complement strand
GAGAGAGAGAGAGAGTGAAATAGAGAGAGAGAGAGAGAGAGAGAGAGAGAGAGAGAGAGAGAGAGAGAGAGAGAGAGTGAAATAGAGAGAGAGAGAGCTCTTTATGGCATATCTGATGGGAGGAATGAGTGACAACAAAGATAACAAGTGATCCAGTCAATGATGACAGACGGGACCGTCGATGAAACGTCCGTCAGTCAAAGACCGTATGTACCGTACATGAAAACTCGATTTAATTAATAACAGCTTTTCAGATCTTGCCTTTGTAATTTTGATACATCTGGGTACTTTTACAATTGAAAAGTCATAAATTTTGTCGGTGTCAGCGAGAAGACAAAACTTCTCGTCAGAGTCAGCGACAAGTCAAAACTTTTCGTCAGAGTCAGCGACAAGTCAAAACTTCTCGTCAGTAGATGGATGGAGCTCACTTCACCACTACGGTAAAGTCCAAAGAGGTCACAAATGTTAATCGTTCACACGCACGTACAAAAACGTTACACACCTTCCCCCACCTGCCCAACCTTCCAAAAAAACAAACAAAACCAAAACTAATCCATCAAGACGTAAGAAGGACTGTCAATACTTCCAAGGTTGCGATTCATTCACCAACAAACAGTGTCCTGACGCACATCCATCTAATACTAATACTAATACTAATACTAATACTAATGCTAATTCTTGCTATGATTGGGATGAAACGATGTAAAACTTCTTCCAACTTTGATCCGAGCACGTCTCATCTCATCTTTCCAGGCACTTTCAATTTTTTTTTTATAAATGGCGGATATATTTTTTTTATGCTTTCAATCATTTGCTTCTTTTTCTTTGTCCAAACTTGCAGGGGTAACAGTGAATTCTTCATTCAGCTTAAAAGGCGGTTTAACAATAACAAGGCTAAACGCCATGATAAGAATAACACAGAAATCCGAAAGAAACAACAACAAAAAAGACTCCTGAAAAATGGCACTTGTGTGCGAGTTCTTTTTTTTAGGGAAGATTTTTGTTGTTGATTTGTTTGTATTGGTACTTAGGTATTTGGTCATGATGAACAGTGACTGAAGAATGACTGACGAGAGAGGCCGTGAAGTATACCCTCTTTCTTCCATCTTGAAAAAATCCAAACCACTTGTCATCGTCCGTCCGTCCATTCAGTCGTCCACTCCTCCAGTTCGGTTCCCCCTCCCCACCAGTGCGAGTCCCGGCGTTGCTCACAACACCCCGGGTTCGAACTTGACCAAACTGACCGTTGGGTCGTAGTAGCCGGCCAGGTAGAACACATTGGGACCCACCCCTTGACCCTTCCGACTCGTGTCATTGACCCGCCGTTTGTAGGCGGCCAGGGAGAGAACCTCGCACTTGTGGGAAATGGTCTGGACATCATTCTCGTCGCCGTGGGGAGATTCAAACAGGGCATTCTGGGGGGAAATGATAAATGATAAAAATAAGCACGTTATAAAAATATGTTGCAAATGCAAATAAGTTCTTTTTGTCGTTGTCACATGGTTACTGCAAACAAAATTAAAGTGAAGTAATGATGGATTTCAGTCCGCGTATCCCAGAACAAGTACAGACTCGTCCGAGACTACAAATCAAAGACAAATTGTATAAAAACCTTATCGATTCTTATCCTCCCAATTTCAGTTGGTCTCATCAATCCCCCCGACCCACTCACCTTTGGTTCGGCAAGTCGATTGCCTCCTTTGGTCTCTTCCGGGTGATAGAACCAGCTGACGCGCACCATCTTCTGGCCGCCCCACGACTCCCACAGGCTCTCGATGCGGCCTATGTAAGGGCAGTTGGACCGGACAGTGGACACAAACACTGCCGCGTCACCCACGCTGATCGTCTCGTTCCTTCGTACGATGGACTTGTAGAACTCTTTCTTGGCCCGGCCCTTGAGGCCCGGTCGCTTGGTGCTCTTCCCGGCCCATTTCCAAATCCTCTGATCAGAATCTGTGACATAGAAATCGTAAAAATCTTGAAGTGGGGCAATGGTTGTATTGCATTGATTGACATGGATTAAAAAGAAAGCATATGCTACTACTCTACATCAAGGGTTTGTTTGTTTGTTTATCAAGTCCCCTGTACACCGCAAAAAGCACTGTAGGGGCCAGCCATGTGTTAAACTCTGAATGGTGCAAATGACAAATGGAAGTAAATCCAAATGTCAATGAGGACTTACACCACTTATCACCTTACACATGGCTAGAAAGCCTCTACATCAGAAATTAAAGACGAGCAGGTGATGAGCCCACTGCGTTGCATCAAGAGTGAACCGTGTAAATCCTGAGGGTCATTTTGGTGCATAGAGACTGCTCATCCCTGACATCGAAAGAGTGTGAAGTGGTCAAAGTGACAATTCATCATCCTTTTGAATAGGACGCTGGTCTATTGCAGATTCCTTCTTAGCTGGGACCCATTTTCACAACTCGACAAGTATTTTAAGTAAAGCATCTCGACCAAGAATGCCAATGCCCAGCCAGACGCAAACCCAAACGGCAATCCATTAACGTGGATTAAATATTAAACGCATTTAGAGGACTTCCCTTGATGTATAGGTGTAGCATATGCCAAAACAAATGGTACGATAAAGTGAGCATAAAAATCAGAATGGTCGCTCAATCAGTAGAGCATCGGATTGTGACGAAGCAGAGTCCGTCTCACAACTCACAGCCCAGGTAAAATCACTCCCGTCATCCCCGTCCACTCAGGAAGCCAAATGGGGAATTAGGTCCATTCGCACCAGGGGTTGTATATACACACACGCCGCGTTCATGGACGAGACGTGCACAGCCAGTGAATCACTGTAACGAGGGTAGACCCAAATGACCCAAACGTGCAGCGCCGCAAAGTGGGATCAAGGTCTTAAGAAGGAGAAAAAAACCAACCAGTGCTTCCACCGGGATTTGAACCGGCAACCTCTCAAACCAAAGGCGGGTGACTTTGTCACTGCGCCACTGGCTTCCAAAACATGACGCTATCATAATGATACTCTGGTTGCCCGCACGTCTTACAAACAAGTTACTTAAAGTAGCGCCTTGTGTGCACAGCCCTTGGTGAAAGTAAGAGCAAACCAATCCCCGTTATATTGCATGCCGTGCCTCACATCAGGCCTGTACACTAGATCACCCACCACACACTCAACACTTAGTGATAGTATACAAGGCAGAAGGCATTAATGTGAAGACGTGGATCAAATGTATCCAGGTGAGTGCGAGTCAAGAGCCCGGCCAGTACTTGTGAATAATATTATGGTTAGTGAGAGGTAATAAACAAGAAAGAAAAAAAGATTGCCGAATGGGGGAATGGAACCCATGCCTGCCGTGACAACACCGCCTTTTCGACAAAAACACATTGGCATTTTCATACTATTATTATATTTATCATCAGTGCCCCCCCCCCCCCACCCCCCAATTTCGTTTATCCAGACACATGGCCTGATTCATCAGAGCTAGAAATTCCATGGATCAAGATTTTTAAGGCCAATCTGAAATCAGACAAAATCTGAAAGATTTACACCCCTGTCTTTAACTAACAGTAAAACACACCAGGGTCATCAGAATCAGTGTCTTCAGATTCGTCACTTTCTTCTTTATCGTTATTGTCATGATCGTCGTCGTCATCGTTGTCTTCATCATTATCTTCATCAGCTTTCCTCTTTCCTTTAGATCCCTTGGACGTGGACGCCACCTTGACCTTTTTGTCCGTCTCTTTGCTGCGTGGAGTGGGCGGCTCTGATGAAGGCGGCTTCCTCCTTTTAGGCAAGTTTTCTAATGGATCCGGTTCATACTCTGATGGTGACAGAAAGAAAAATATGAAAATGAAAATCAACACAAACTGATATTAGAGTAACAGGACCAGCCTCCGGATGGGACGGGACACCGGTCATCCTGGCACTAGCACTAGCACCTTGGTTTGGTCCATCAGACAGTGGTGAATATTTCTAACCGACCAAAAACAGTTGTGCTTGTGCATATTTAATAGTTCCTCTTACAGACCGTGCAGTACATCAAGCTGCTGGTGCCATGTTGTCCAGTGTACCGTCCCGTCCGGTCACTATACACATTTGTGAGAAATGATAAGTTAAGATAAGATATACTACTTTATTAATCCCAAGAGGCAAATTATAAGTGTTGACAAAAACCTCCGCTTAAACTCATGATACGTCAAACAAGGATATAATATATCCATTCATACGTTCATACGTACACATAACATGGCAGTAATTGAAATAATTCATAATATAATATTCACAACCACAGAAAAATGAAATACGAAAAAGCATATTAGTCATTAGCAAAAACACAATGGGCTGAAAATTTCTTATAGCTGATGGTAAAAATTAACTATGGTATCTTTGTAAGTTTTCTTTACGGATTCCGCACCTACTTCCTTGACTCGCTTGTATCTGGTGGTTCAGTGGATGGGAGCCGTCTTTCGTTGGTTTATTTCATTTCATGTTACATTATTTTTTTATAGATTTTAAAAGATTCAGAATTTGTAATGCTCAACATTCTAATTGCACTATTCAGACTGTTTTTTTCTCCTTTCCTCATACTCTCTCTTGTTACCGCCCCACAGAGTAAAGCGACCACTTGAAACACTTTCACTTATCATACAAAAATAATAAAATAAAAAATCCTCGTGTATAGAAATCAGTCGACAGAGGGACACCCATAAAACAAACTTCTTCACATTCATGGCAATAAAGTTAGTTTTAAAATCAATTAAAAATAAAGCCTGTTTTGTTTTCTATCCTATTACTCAAGCCATATTCAATAAGGACGTGTGAATTTCACACAAAAAATTTCCCTGTACTACACACAAGTACACCACACTTACCCGACTTTCTCCACCAATATCTATTAAATTACAGCTTTTGGTGATCGGTTTAATTTGTATGAATATATTCCACATACAAGTCCTCATCAGAACTCTTCTTTGCAATGGCTAATCAAGCTCCTTCCCTTGCTACATTTTCTGACATCATTACTTTCCTCCATTATATCTACTTTGATCCATCTCGGCCTCGGGCGGGGCATCTTCCTCTGCTGTTTACAACTTTTTTTTTTGTTTTTGATTCCATTTTCATTCATTCTGTATAAATGGCAAAGCTACTTGTTGGCCCAAGACAGGTGAGACGAGGAAAAAGTGTGTGTGTGTGTGTGTGTGTGTGTGTGTGTGTGTGTGGGAGGG
The DNA here is from genome assembly GCA_030265205.1 of Dirona pellucida. Lineage (NCBI taxonomy): Eukaryota > Metazoa > Mollusca > Gastropoda > Nudibranchia > Dironidae > Dirona > Dirona pellucida. The sequence continues at coordinate 7,334 of JARDUL010040403.1, read as the reverse complement.
GAGGGGGTGTCTTAAGATGGCAGCCCCATGACGTAATATGGACTTAACACATGCTTGCTTGAAACCGACAAGACAAACTAACAAACAAAAAAAAGAATTCAAAGAAAGAAGAAATTAGATGAGTAAACCACTGACCTATGATAGGGAAATCGGGAGGAAGAAGCCGGATGTGGTCGATGGGAATGCGGCCTGAATCACCGTCGTCAAACTCGACATTGACCGACGACGTGCTGTGTGGGTTGGGGCTTGCTGTGGAGACGAGGAAAACGAGAGGGGAAATCAATAACTAAGACTGAAAATGTCAAGAGGAGACGGAAGATAAAATGAGATGAAAATACCAATGGGTTTATAGTTCACACCCCCGTGAAAGAACAGCTCACAGCCTTTACATCAGTCATCTAATGCCCAGCAGGCTGTGTCATTCAATTCAATATCCTTCTCAACTCCCACAGGAACATACATTAGAGCCGCCAGTTAGGCACATTCTACTAACATACTGACAATATCTTTCTCTGCCTATAGCTGGCTGGGCACTCATTCACAATTTCCTCTGGACTAAACCGCCACCCCTCCAGAGGTAGTGGGCTGTTTTCTGCTTACGAGTTGCCGTGGCAGGCATGGGTTCGATTCCACCGGTAGACGAAAATCTTTTTTCTATTTTCTGTTCTTGTCTTTCACTGGTACTGTTACATTATCCCACTATCATTCTGTCTACTAGACCATCAGTGCCCGTCCCTCTTTCATTTATTTTCATTGATGGTAGAACAACCTGGGAAGCCACAGAGCACACAATATCTGCAGCATGAATGTTTCTGAGGTACCGTGCAAGAGTAAGTCAAGTCAGTACTTAACGACTGCTGCCTCATTACTAGAAAGTCTTGTAAACCAAATCCATTGAATTTTTAATGCTCCCCCCCCCCCCCCCCCAAATAGCTGCCGCCCGTATTGAAAAAATAAGTGGAAATGGAACAGTGGAAAGATTTGACATCCTTGAAGGTTTTCACGGCACTGTTACTTACTGATCAAGATAAACAACAACGCGTGCAAGACTTACTCTTGGCAACGGTGCCGGGGTAGAGGCAAGAGAACTGCTGGCTCCAGAAGGCACACACTCTAGTCCCCTCGGACAGGTAGTCAAGACCGGACGAGCTGACATCCATCACCTAGATTGGCATGTAGAGAAATGAGAAAGGTAGTCAACGTTAGGGATTGAATTGAAAACAAACAAATTAGTGAAATTTCCATTTTCTGAACCAGTTGGATGAACACCTGAGGCTACAATAGCACGTAGTCTGGTCCAGATATGAGTAATATTGAACAGAGCATTGCTTCTCGTACTGTACCAAACAAGGTTTATTGGCACAGTGGGCTGATCCCCTGCTTGCCTTAACAATCTTGATCCATAGATTTTCCAGCTCTGCATCAGGCCATGTGTGCTAATGGAGCACAGACTTGCACTTAACCTGGATACGTTTTACCATCGATGCCTTTGCCTTGTACACTGTCCTTGGCCAGACACAGAGCTGGTCCCAACACTGTTTAATTACGGTTCTAAAGGGAACAGACAGACAAACAAACAAATTGGTAGGAAAGTAATGGGGGGAAAAAAAGTTATAATAAAAGTCAAAAGTAGCTACGACAGTTACAGTACAAATTATAAATTGTAATTAAAATGAGAAAGGACATACCGCATCCCTCAGGATTTCCTCCAGACACAGGATGTGGGGTCGGTTCCCTCTCTGGCCAGCTGTCAGCACCCCGTAACTGGTAGGAAGAAACAACAAACGCATGCGTAAAGATGCAATAGGTAAAAAAATGTCTGGGTTTTTCATTTCCCAGAGATCGATCTATTGTGAGTAAAAAGTACCGAGACAAAACTTTCCAATGGTGGATATGATTTTCTTTTTTACTACTTTCCAAATAGCAAGGTCAATTTGCTTTGGAAAATCTAATGATCTTGTCCTATTATGATTGTGTGGCTGCTATTGCTGTTGCTAATACTGGTTTGGTGACACTCAGGCTCCTGCATTCACACCTCAACGCTGTGCGTTGGAATTTGCAAGACAAGACAAATATTTGTGCATTAAAAAAAAAAATAAATAAATAAAAAAGAAAAAAAAAAGAAAGAAAGAAAGAAAAGCTTTTAGTCGCAACTCCCTTTCGGCCACAATACAAATCATTTTGACGGCGGGCAGGGCATCTCATGTTTACTGAATTCTGTGCGACAGTTGAAAGTTGAAAGGTCTCGATAACGGGACGGTCTGACCCAGGAACATCAGAGTCCCCAAGCGGCTGACCGCACCGTTGTACACAGAAGAAATCTGCAGTCATGTCCGAAGAGCAGGAGGGCTGATCAGACCATGGTTCTGTAGATTTATCTTTTCGCATTTATTGATACAGACAGCATCCAAATGAGTCGGAAGTAGGAATTTTGACGTGTGGAGCGTGTGGAGTGTTTCGTAAAACATGTAAAAGCTTATCTTGTCTTTTCATTTTCCGGCATGGTGAAAAACAATCTCGAGGTCAGTGAAGTGTAATGCTAATGGTGTGCTGAGATATTGACTTTAAAGAAGACCAAGGAGCTTATAATATATATCTTACTTGACATCACACGGAGACGGGGTGGCCTAGTGGTTAGGACAGCGGATTCTCATGGCAAAAGACGTGGGTTCGAATCCTATCCCAGTCACTTTGTTGGTTTTTTTTGGGCAGAAAACTTTATTCCAATTGCCTCACTCGACCCAGGTGTAGTAATTTATGATAGACCAGCGTTCTATCAAGAAGGGTGATGTATTGTCACTCTCGTCCACTTCACGCTACGGAAACTGGAATAAGCAACGGCTCTATGAGCCTCAAGCCTCAAAAGGACTTTACTTTTTTTTACATCACAAAGGGCTGGTTGGTTTGTTAGTTTTGTTTTGTGTCGGCTCTATAAATACGACCATGAGAGACGTGCAACATTTTAATTTTACTTTAATATTGACACCAATGTAACACTACACGCTAGTGCAAGGACTTACACGTCTGGGGGTTGTATGGCCTTGACAATGCCCTTGTAAAAGAGGCCATCGTTGAGGTAGAGCACATTCAGTCCCTCCTTCAAATCGTCTTGCTTAATGACAGCTGAACGCAGTTCTGAAAGGGCAAAATTATATATATAAATTATATCTATATGTATCTGTAGACCTTGATTAATCACAGTACAAAAGGGAACAGATAAACAAACTAATGTAGACATTTTAGATTTGAAATTCCAAGGAAATACAAAAGGCGTCAAACAGCAGCGTTGCCAACGCATCACTTCAATTTCTACATTTGGACGCCTTGTCACTCATGGCAGGCTACCTTCCGTTTGTTTCGTTATCCAAACCGAAACCCCTGAATAATGCAAAGCAGTGTAGGGGCCAGCTCTATGTTAAGTCTTGAACAGTGTAAAGGCATGTCATCACACAGCATTAGCATGCAAAAACATTATTACAAACTGACCTGGACTGATGGGTCTGTCTTTGGTCTCCGTCACAGGCTGTTCACTTTCCGATTCACTGGACTGAGAGCTTGCCTTGCGTTTCTGGCCTACCTTCATCGGACTCTTCTGTTACGAAAAGTTTAAAAACATTGGGATTAAATTTAGTTGAAATTGATTAATAAAGAATTAATAAAAAATGTAAAAAATTATTTAACAAAAATTATTCCATGCCCTTTCGGCTCAGATATCTGAATGAGGTATTTCAATAGTCTGTGGACCCCATTGTGTTGTTTCTAAACCAGGTAAACAAATGGATAAGCAGAATATATCTATAGATGTTACATATATAACAAGTGGTAAACAATGCAACTAACCGAAACTTGAGTGCGATTTAACAAACCAATGCAGAGACTCAGTTGCGTTATGACTATTGTGTTTGGGGAAAAACCTACCTTCTCGTCATCTGATTTCTTACTGGGGGTGGAGCTCTTTGAATATTTCTTTTTGACCTTCTGGGTAATGTCGTGCAGACTTTTAGCCTTCTGTTGTTTCATCTTCGCATGCTCGTTGGCTCGCCGGGCCTTTTTCATTGAAGGGGTCGGAGAAGGCGTCCCGGGATCTTTCTCAGCCGCAACGCTCTTTATCACTTTGTCTTTGGCGGTGTCTCTAGCCTTGCCTTTGGTCTGTTTGACCGGCGATGGCTCCGTTGACGAAGGCTGAGACAAAGGAGGCGTGGCGGTTCGTTCCTCGGCTTTTAACACTTTATCAGAATCCTTTATCGGCATAAATAGCAATGGCGTGCTTGGGGAGGAAGAGGAGGTGGCTGGGTCTTTTTCGTTCTTACTGCTTCCTCCCCCTTTGCTGGTGGTGGTGGCAGCAGCGGTGGTGGCAACAGTGGTGGTAGCAGCGACGGCAGTGGTGGGGGAGTTGTTAATGGTGGTGGGGGAGGCGTCAATGGCGGTGGCGGTGGTAGTGGTAGTGGCCGATTCGATCGTGTTCTTGGTGTTCTTGGGCATGAAGTTTGACAGTTTCCAAACCGGCTCGGCTCGAGGGGAAGGTAAGGGCTGGGGACTCGGCTCGCTGAGGAAGATGCGCTCGCTTCTGCGACGGCACCACTCTTCGTCCAGAAATAGTGGCTTCATGATGGCCAATGAAGGATCCAGCTATACAGAGACGAAATGAGAAAGAGTTTTGTTACATGACATACACACCAGTCAAGTACAAACTCACAGACAGAACATGATTTGATTTACCTTTCCAAGACGGACCGACATCGTCAATGCCTACAGATTATACAAATCAATACATTGTGGTAATCAGGAGTCATGTGATCAAATTTTTATTTTTGTAGTGGATGGGTTGCCCAGG
>JARDUL010040292.1:0-12534 GCA_030265205.1 Dirona pellucida | reverse complement strand
AGTAGAGGGAGACAGTGTTGCGTAGTGATGTTATTGTAAGAATTTTGTAAGTCTATTTTTGGACTTGCACATGTTTTTAGATTTTTTTTTCCGTTTGCCATTTACACCCCTGTATATATAAATATGTACATTATTATTATTATTATTACACAAACTCCACCATGAACTACTAAGATGGAGAAATAAAATTCTAATCACATGATAAAAAGTCACATGTCCATGTCGAAATGTTAGATAATAAGATTAACAGATAAAAAAAAGTCCATCTATAATGATAGCATTCAAAATATGAATAGGCACACTACATTATAATGAATGTTGATTCAAATTGCTTACAAACAAAACACATTGAGGATCGATAAAAAACCTAACTTAGTCTAGATAGTCTATAGTCTGTCGCAACAGACCTTCTATTTTCTCAATACTACTACTGTGCATTATATATGCAATATATATAACACTTAACACACAAAAAAAGGAAGCATTGCACTACATATTGATCATTTTGGGCGCTTCAGTTGTAGTCAAGTTTGGTTTGAGAACGCAGGATTTTCCTACTTTTTTCTTAAAGCTCACTGACATCACTGTCTATTAAATTATGTTGGAGGGTACATTAAAATCAACGTGAGATTAAATTATATTGGATGCAATAACTTCCCTATTAAAAAGTAAGTTGCACTGGCCCAACCATTAGGTGATTTCGTGACGTGTGTTTACTATTTTCTTAGCAATGTGACACTGGTGCTAACACAACAGATCAATTCCCCCCCCCCCCAACAAAACAAAAACAAACAAACAGCCCAAAATCAAACACAAAAGGCAACAAACCACAACCCAAATGTTTCCTACTTTTTTCTGAAAGCTCACTGACATCCCTGTCTATTAAATTATGTTTGAGGGTACATAAACTAAACACTAAACTCACACAAAGTCACAAAGCCACTCTCTCTGCCCGAAGGCGATGAAAGACATTGCATCTCACAGTGTGTGTAATGGGTAGAGGCATGATAGAACACACAAACACTACACATTCTCTCTATCACTCAATACATGATACATACACACATGATTTCGCCATCTAACGACTCAGCAATCCTTTGGTTTAAAAACCGAGGTCATATCCGTGAAGGAAAGTAGGACACGCTCACCTGACTGTTGAAAACAATTGATTTCTAAAGTTATCAACTGGGAGATAGAATCAAACAATAGCAATTGTGCATGTATGTAAAGTAGAGCTGTCCTCGATTCCGATTCATGCGACTCAATTTTGGCAGTTCTCGATTCAAACTCGATTAAAATCGAACCCAGCCAGATGGGGGTCTAAGGTTAACGAAATACCCTGTATAGAGAACGTAAATTTCAAAGAGCTTTGTGACGGTTTGAAACAAAGCAGTGCCATTTTACAACCCCTTGGTGAAATCAATTTACGATTGCTGTGTATATAAAATCGCAAATTGTACCCTCCGATTACATCATGTTTTGTTTGAAATTCTAAATGCTTTACTTTTCAAATTATGAATATATCTGAAATCCTAACACTTTTTTAAAAACATCCGGTATATAAAAATGCCATTTATTATTATTATTATTATATTATTATTATTATTACTTCGTTACAGTGAGATCAAGAGAGTGCCCCACAATTCTTAATTTTTCATTAAATAATCCCTCAAGTCTTCATCCTCCATTGGTGATGAGGCTGTCTTTGTAGTTATTTTCCTGTACTGTGTGTCAGCCTTGTTTTTGTTGTCATCTATTTGTCTCTTATCACCACTCACTCATAAGCCTGTGACTTGACCAAGCTTCACACTTTGATTTCTACTTGTCCCATTTATACCGCAATAAGCAGTGTGTAGGGGCCAGCCATGTGTCAAGCTCTGAAGGGTGCACATGACAAATGAAATGGAAGTAAATCCTAATGATGAGGACTAATACCACTCATCACCTCACACATGGCTAAAAAGACGAACAGGTGATGAGCCCACTGATTTCTACTTCCCACTGATAAAATGTACTACTAGACCAGGAATAGGAACTGCTCTTTTGGCAAGCCTTTGAAATGAAAGCCAACTTTATCTACATTTTAACTCGTGGGTAAGAGCATACTTTATCCCGACCCTCGACCATGAGTACTACGTATGACCTAGCCTATAACTAGAACATTGTTATTATAACCATTACTTAAACTGCAAAATTGTTGTGAGTACGCCTTGTGCAATTTTACTTCAATTTCACTAGCTCAAGTGGTGGCGAGTCTTGCAAGGAATGGGCAATTGTCGAACTTCAAGGAGACTTAGAGACTCGACACCCTGTACCACTGAGTGGGAAATTGATTGGAGATCTTCATTTTACCCAGAAGGTAATCTTAAATACAGTAGTCTCCGTCTGGGGGCACAGTCGTCTGGAGACAAGACAGCCGAGTACTGTCTTGTCTCCAGACGACTGTGCCCTCCCCTGTGCCGAGTACTTAGACGAATATGAAAATCGCAGCCAGGGTGGGCGGGATTGTGAGATATTATTGTGATCACTTTTAAAGAGTATGTCAGCAGGGGTTAACTGACCAATAGGTCTGCCTTCTATCCAATTGAATTTAACCAGTGTCAAGTCATCATTTTTTTCAGGAAGAATTAATTCCACCCATGCAATGGGTAATACTAATACCATTCCAATAGTTCACAGACCAAAATAAAAACACCAATTGAAGGAAAACGATTGGAAGCCAATCAGCATATCTCGCGACAAAAACGTGTGTGACTCGCATTGCACAGTCGGCATCTCCTTTGGAGAGCTAAACAATATACACAAACATAATCCTTGACGGATGTTGCGATCTTATCCCTATTCTTTATAGAATGTAGAGGTGCATGTCACATTGAGCGATAACTTCCCAACTGAGTGTTATTATGTCAGTGTGGCCTGTCAGCAAACCTGAAACAAATGCAACAGGTAAAATAATCCCTAATGATGTGTCTCTAAATGAAATGAAGGGGTGTGAGTTAATGCAACGTGTCTGGCTGATACTGATATAATATTGCATTACTGGGTTTTATAATTTAAAAAAAAGTTATTATGATCACAAATGTCAGGTAAATTTAGGTCACTGGCGAACAAAACCGTGCTCTTAGGCGCAGTCTTCTCTGAACAGCTGTGTACTTTTAGAGAGGGGTAACTACTTTACATAGCAAGAATTCGGTTTCGCAGCCAAACCGTGCGCTTAGCTGAATTCATTCATTTGCATTGCAACCTAAGATAAGATGACATGTAATTGATCAATTTATGAAGAATTACGTAATATGTATATAATATATATGTGTAACATCTCTGCCTTAAGACACCCAGAAACAACTCGTGTATCAAGTGTTCCAAGTACCTCTTTATAATATTTTAAAAAAATAGAGAGAATTAGGCTACGTTTTGCAGAGAGTCATGAATGTCAAATTTGACAGATATTATGTGGACCTGAGGGTTGATTTTTTGTTGGAATAAAACAATAAATAATTTCAACTTGTCAACTTTCACCACAGGATGTTCCAGTGCTCATCATCGGCCATCACATTCTACATGGAAAAATGGTCAGCCTGGAGAAACCATTGGCCGTCATCATGAAGGCAAAAAAGGATACCACAAACCATGCTGATGACGACGATGTCGGAGTTGACACCGATCTTGATAGAGATGCTCTTACTCTCATCTCATCGGAACCACGTACAAAATACAATGTGGAAGCAATCATTCGTAAAAAAATTATTTTTAAAACAAGACCCAAGCCTATTATCGCTCATGTTCCCAAAAAAATCTGATCGTGGTGGAATTTGTTGACAAAACGCTACCGGAGGCTATTTTAGGACGACAATAAGAAGGAAAGTTATCCTCTTATCACTATGAAAACTTCAGGATGAGTTATTCTCATTGTGGACAACAGCCTAATTTTTTTCCATGAACATTTGACTTCGATGAAAAAAAAAATGTAGCGCTGAACATGACGACAAAGCCAATTTCAAGATTTGGCAGATATTCTACGAGTAGATTCGCCTCCGGTAACAACAGCCGCCATTTTCCCAAGCGTCGAAGCTGGAGAATGCGGTTTTCTTATCTTTGTTCCGCTTGCCGTTATTAAATATATTCTGATGTCGTTCACATGATTAAAGAGGGCAAAGAATCTAGTTTTTAAAGATGTCAAACAAATTATGATTTTAAGATTCTGAGGGGATTTTTTTTTCAAATCAAGGTTTCAAAACGCTCGCTTCGCCCCTTGCTGATTGAAACCCCCAGTTTGATTGGTACCAAAAGAAAGCGTAGTAATTCCCCTTTCTTATCATGTGATTTTTGGCTATTAACGGCGAGCGGAAAACGAAAGAGAAAACCGAGAGTAATTTGAGGCCGCTGCCAAAATGCCGATCTCGACGCGAGAAGCGCTTTGTAGTTCCGTTAGGATAGAATAAAACCACCGGGCCGTGAATTTGTTACAGTTATCAATTTTGGCACTGATAAAAAGAAGAAAAGAGCAGCTTTTAAGTAGTTTTTGTTTTATTTCAAATAACCGATTCTGTGAAAAGATATTGTAATGGAAAGATAGACCAGTTTTCCAAGTTTTCGCCGTATTCACTGCCAGTTCCGTCGCTCGATAGCGGGCAGTTGTGGTACCTATTGTAAGGTGAATAGAAAAACAGGTTGATTATTGTTATGTATGATTTTTATCAAAAACACAGTTTATGGCATATACTGTGTTTATGAATGAAAATCCTTATACGGTAAAAAATTACTAGTTTCACTTTAAACCCAATGAGTACACGCTGTGTTTTTCATGGAAGTCTTAATCTAAACAATATAAAACAGGGAAAAAGTATAATGCATAACTGCCCCTTGTTGCACATCAAGGCACAATATTGATACATGGATTATATAGAAAGATGCAAATTTTTTTTGCGAGTGCGGAAATACCAAAATGTCCACATCGTCAAAAATGCATACTAAGTTCTTCATTCTCACGGCAGTGTATATCCAAAACCGGCATGTAGCATATACGGTCACCTGTATATACACTTCCGTCTTAATTAGTCTGCAACCACTTTGACTTCCTGGGTCTCCTTCCGGGCTAGTCCAAACCCCCAGCGTGACAGAAGTTTCAAACATTCTGCCAGCTCTTTTTCCTCATTCTCTGATATGACTGATAAGGCTGTGTTCCTGTCTGTGCCTGTGAAAACATGATAAATCCTTTGTCACACAAGTGCGAGAACATTAAATTTAATCATTGATGATGATGAAGCCTATTTGACAGGCCATATTATTATAATATGCCAAACTCAAAATGTAGGTGTAGCATGGAAAACATTAGAACAAAACCTAGGTTCTGACGGGCTAAGATACAGCAGGGATTCAAACTGGGTCTCTGTTGTGCGTGAGAGGTGAGAACCTGCCTCTAGATTAAAAAACCCCCTAAAGCATTGGTTTATTGACATGTCCTGATCTATAGGTTTTCCTAAAACGCAAATGTACAAATTCAACATTGAGAAATCCAATGGAACAAAAGGTGTGTTTGTACAGAAATATATTGTACGGGTGTTATATCCCATCCTACAAACATATATGCAGAGGCCTACGTACCAGTATCACAAAGAACAAAGGCAACTAAATTACCTAATTTAAATTTCATCTACCGATTTAAAGGAGGGAAAAAATAAAACCGTAGATCTCTATATCTATTCACCTACCCATTTTCTTGTACTTATTTTTCACATGATCTCGGGCTGTCTCCCACTTGAGGTTGTAGAGCTTGGTAGCTTTCTTGTAGCCCATCGTGCCCTCTGCAACAAGATTCACCGCTTTCTTCTTGTCTTCTGGGTCGTAGGCGATTGTCTTCCGTTTGTATTTTTTTACCATTCTGAAAGATCTTCTCCGCCTGAGGAAAAATTTCCAAAAATAGGCTTTGATAGACACATAGGATGTAAAATGCATCATATGAAATTCATTCACAACAAAATATATAGAGTTCTTACTACATGCATCAAAATGTCCGGGGCAATTCCACAACCTAAATTATGTGACCCCTATGCGGCCACATTTGTGCCCAAGGTGCAGCCATTATCTAGATTGTGTCTTTTTGGGTTTTTGGAGTGTATCCAGAGGTGCCTACCCCAGCATACTCCTAAGAGGAATCTCAGAGCTGAAAAAGAGGAATTTAGGACTAAAAAGAGGAATCAACTTATTGAAACGCGGTTGAATATTTCAGAGGTTCTTAGTCGGCATTCGTACTCCAGTTGCAAGTCATTGTCATTGTTTTTCACTATAATATTATTACACATATAATATATATATACACAAGAAGAAAAGAAACTAGCACTATATACACTATATACAACTTGATGCTCCTACTCTAAGAGTAGTAAGCACTCTTGCCCTTCTTCTTAAGAGCAGAAGAAAATACATGTTGATAGCATGATTTGCCTCGTGATGCCATGCTCAATTTTTGGACGATGTTGACAGTGAAGATCTAAAATCAGTCTTATTCTTCCTAAGCTGAACACCCTTTCTATGTCAGTCAGCATTGGAATGACTAAGGCAACATAATCCCTTCATCACCATAGCCAGGTTAGGGAATTTCACAATGTTGTCTATATTTGTGATCTGGCCTATCCTGTTCCACTGAACATCTGTCCTTTCTTCAGATAGAATCTCATCTGTCAACTGCTCTGACTGGAACTTGGAAAATTCTAGGTGGAGGTGTTGTACATTCTCAGCCGGCAGAAGACAGGGAAATCTCTGTACAAAATACTCCAGCATTGAGTACTTATTCTGCAGCCTCCGGGTAACATCCATCACTACTGCATTTTGCAAGAATTTGTCTTGCAACGGGAATTTTCCTTCCACATATTTGAGGGCAGTGTTGAAAAATGTTTTTACTTCCTTCACAAAGGTACCCTCTTGATGACTAGAGAACAAGGGATCAGCTTGAAGCTGCTGGAAAAGTGCCCTGGTAGCTGAACCTAAAACCAGATCCTTTCTTGTCATCTGATTTTTTTTTTGTCAGTGAAGTCTACATCAAAGATTGATTTGGCATCATGCACTGAGGTGGCTCTGATAAACCTCACAATTAAATCAGTCACCAACTCATCCAATCGTCCCATGAGGCGATGAACTTGGGCTGCTTCCTTTTGAAGCATAGGGTTGGGTGAGGTGAATATGGGTAAGTTCTCTTGAAGAAACAAACAATACAGTTTGGAGGCACTGTTGTCAAAGAATTGCTTAGCTCTTTCAAGATGAGAATGCTTTGATGTACCCTTCTCCTTTGTTCCCAAGACTGCAATTTCAGAGTTAAAAAACTCCCATTGTTCTAACATTCGTGTAATGCAGGATTGCAGGGAGAGCCATCTTGTGGCACCATGTTTGATAATGGCATGTTTATCCCAGTCATGGCACTTGCATTATCACATGCAAAGGCTAAACATTTTTCCCATTTTAAATCATATTCACTGAATGTGCTATCTAACACTTTGAAGATATTATCTCCAGTAGATGCCCCATCACATGAGAAAGCATGTCCGTCATTACTTTTCTCTCCTCCTCAAAGGTCGTCACCACAATCGGATATAACTGTCCCTCACCTCCATCATTGCTCCCATCAGTTGAAATACTAAATGGCTGAGTCTTCATTCTCATAACTATGTCACTAGATATTTCATTAGCCATGCAATTGTTAATTGCTGTAGCCTTTGATCGTCCACACGAAAACCGTTTAGCAACCTCTGAATCAGGGAACATTGCTTTAAACAAAGCCCCAATCGGCAGATTATGTTCCACAATGGATTTATTCCACAGCATTTCCACATTAATAACTTTCTCATCTAATGGATTTGTAGATTTTCCAGGTGTTTCTTTGTTTTAACATGCCTATCAATATCATTTCTTCCACCTGACTTGATGGTAAAGTCTGTCTCACAAAGAACATAACGAGCATGAGATTCCCCAAGTTTGGATTTGTTTATGGAAGCCCAAGTATTTGTATATTAAGGTCTAAAAATACAGTATCCAGAGGTCACAATTTCGATCTGCTATAGATCTAGATCTAGTGATAACTCTAGAAAAGACGCTTAACTATGCATCACTGAAAGTGTGAAAGACAAATGGAAATGTGAACTTTAGATGGGAATGTTTTGGATGAGAGTTACTGTTACAATAATGCTGTATCTATCATTTGGAAAGACAGAATGCTTGACTTTTCACATCTCACACATTGTAGGATACCAGAATGCATTATAATTAGACTAATTAGAGTATAATAATAATCATAATCATAATGTAATAATAACAAATGTAGACCCCTAATTCTAGGGGGGAAAAGTCAACTGTTTGAATTAATACAATCTGCCAAGCCCGCCCCAGCGATTAAATTGAAAATGAATAATGATTTAAATTATAAATTCATACGCACCCATTTTCTTGTACATGGTCCCTCACTGTTTGCCATTTTAATCCAAACATCTCAGCAGATTCATTTGTCATTTGTCGGCGTCTTACGAACATAATTTCTCACCATCTTTGCTTGTTAACCTGGAGGGAGGAAAAAGATTTAATATTAAAATGGACATCACTATTCGCCCACATTTGGATGGGGCGAATAGTATCAGAACTATTCGCCCACATGTGGATGGGGCTAATAGCATCGCCACAGTGGCGGCATTATTCACCCACTTTCAATGTGGGTGAAATGTTACATCACTATATTATGCCCACATGGGCATGCCTGCGTTATCTGACACTCACTGACAGGTGCTAAGGTAGGGATCTATGTTCGGTTAATGGGTCCCGCCGCACACTAGCCTAGCGGGGAACCCCGATTTGGATTGTGAGGCAAGGACCTTACCTCTGTTCCATGGCCCCAAAGTTTTGAGGGCTGAAATGTGTGCAGGTCATCAGATTGAGATAGAGAAACGACTAAAAACAAAAAGAGCACAAAGATAAAGATTCTTACACAGGGTGATGTTGGTGCTCCAATTTTAAGGCCTTAATCTGAAGCACATTACGTCCGTCACGTGCCACCTTTGCCACTCTAAGGTCGGTCGTCCACTGCCGGTTTTGGTCAGCTGCTCATGTGACTAGCAGGCTGAAAACTTGATAAATAATAGTCAAAACAATAGCAACGCTGTCAGCACAATCACATTTGATTGATCTGAAAAAGTAAAATTAAGGAATATTATATTATATCATATGTTCATACAAATATATATAAAACTCATTGCAAAATAAGAATTCTGAAATCTGTCTGTGAACGCAAAGAAGTCCTTATTTCTTGCACATCCCTCATTTTTCAATGAGTCATATGTCAAAAATAATTGTAAAATAAAGACAGCCGATGAATTTTAATTTTTTGTCCACCCTTTTGGGCCATAGTCATATATATCACATAAGAACTAAAAAACACCATACTGTTCAATACCGTACACGAAGACACTGGTACCCACCTCTGATTCGGCCGTACACCCTTGCTTTCAGATTTTCTTTTCAATCCTTGCTTACAGCAGGCAGTATCTAACAAATTCGAACTGCAGCCTGTCCGTGTCTGGATGATCTTTCAACAGTAAAGAGAAAATGGAAAATGTTTAGATTTAGCTTAATATCTAAAATTATTTACCCACAGGGGGTGTGCTTGATCATTGTTAAATAGCCTGACATTATTTGCTTAAATTGTCCACATGGTTTTGGTTTGATTGATAAAATTTATGCACCACATAAAATATTTACCCACATGGGGTGCTTGATATGATAAATAACCCGACATATTTGCTTAAATTGTCCACATGGTTTACTTGATAAAAGTCATGCACCACATAAAATACCTGACAATATTTGCCAAAGGTTGTTGTAGCCCTCGTTAATTTAGCTTTGATTGACTTAATTGAAATACGGGCAATCCCCCTCAACCAGAGGCCTGATAAATTTTCTCTTGACTTTTTCACTTCGTCGCAAAAATCAATCTCAACATCTCCTTCTTCATCAACTCAAACCCTTTAGTAACAAGTCCCACAGAGAACACAGCAGATTTTCTGACTTGAAGTTCACAAAGTAGGGTGATCTGGGGTAAATCCATCCCCTACTTTACATATATCACTCTTACACAATAATAAATCAAGATACCTCAATACCTTTTGACACACACCATGCTTCGTACTTGACAATGTAAATAAACACAGCAATACACAATTTGTTTTGATAAACTGATATAAAAAAGGGTTTAGACAAAAATTTTCATTGACTTTATTTGGGGTAAATCCATCCCCCTAACAGTTGAGACAAAACAAGATTAAACAAACATTATTCAAGGATATAGTAGGATACATAGGTTTACATAACGTCTTTAAATATATTTCTGGCACTGTCAGGGACTGGTCCTTTGTCAGTGTCATCGTCAGAGCCACTATGCTCATCATAATCATATTTTCTTAATTGTTTTGACGTGGGAACCCAGTCCTCGTCGCGGTCATCGTCTAAACTGTGTTCAGACCCAGAGTCAATGGCAGCTGGCTTTGTTGTCGTTGCAGTCAAAGCTTTTCTCTTCCTTTTTCCCTTTCCCTTGTTAACGTTGTTCTCCTCTTCCTCTGTCATTTTTGTAATATATTTCACAGACGTCAGACTTTCCCCATATGGACGATTTACAGTTTTCCTTTTGGATTGCGTTTGGCCAACACGTGTGGGGAAATCTTTTTCATGAAAAAGTCCCTAATATTGTCTCTCTTGGATGGTCCTGGGATTGGTGGACTTGAGGTTGTTGCCACACATGATGCTGATGACCCCGAAGTCGAGGGTGTTGATGCGCTGCATGTGGTGGTTGAAACACTGCATGTGGCTGTTGAAACGCTGAATGTGGCGGTTGATACGCTGCATGTGGCTGTTGATGCACTGCATGTGGCTGAATCAGTGCTTGTAGTTGTAGGCTGACAGTCTGCTGGTGCTACTTTGTCATAAATTGAAGCAGACTCATAATGGGAACGAGGGACAGCGTCTGGGTTGAAGGGGAAAATTCCACAACGAGAGAATCCAGCTGTAATGTTGTCCTTATTCAAACACCCCGAAGTCCAAAGTTTGTTGAGAAGGGACGGAAAGATTTCCTTAGTAAGAGCAGTACCTGGCGAAAGAAATCAAAATTTTCTCCCATTCTGTTTTCAGGGGACCATAAACACACACATCCAGTGGTTGAAGTTGAAGGGTATGAGTGCTATTTGGGGGTAACTTGAGCAGGATGACTTGATTTTTAACAGCAGACTGTATGAGTGGCACACTTAAATGTGATTTGTGCCCATCAAATATAAGGACAACAGGTTTTTCGCCTTCAGCAGACACTGAGGGAATGAAAAGTTTCCAGAAAACATATGCTGTCCATCCATCCCTTGTCGCTAGAGGTATAGCGACAGTTTTCAGGCCCATCACTCATCCAATGTAACCGAAGGTTTTTAGCCGCATATATGACGTACTGTGGAAGCATGATGCCATCAGCACGGGCGCATCCATTTACCGTGATGGAGTCTCTGCCAGAGCCGCCGATACCCTAAAAAGATGCGAGAAGAAACAAGAAAAGAGGCCATTGTGGTAAACAGGTGAAGGACGAAAATTCAGTGACGAATGGCTGGTGTCCATTCATTGTAATCCTCTAGATCTATCCATTCTTTGTCTTTCTTTTATTTTTCTTTGGTCGTATTTTGATAAATAAAAAGTCACATTTTTTTGAATAGGCTATTCCCAGTGACTGAGAATGGAAATGCTTCAGTTCTCAACCCATGGCTGCAACCACACGTCTGTTCAGTTGTATCAATACTGGTACTGGTAGCAATTTATTTTCCCCCAAGACTGCATTGCACCCAGCAGTTTTCTTTTGGTCCGGAGAGGACTAAAATAGTGCATCGCACTTCTGCAGAATTTAAGGGGCCAATTTAAAAGCTCTCCACTCCCAGAGTGTAGAGCTAATGCTACCTTGGCTTTGTAGGTCAGTTCACTGGCCAGTTGAAGAGTTAACCAACTCGTAAAAGCTCTCTGATCGGCAACAACATCAGATTTTGCTCAGATTAGGCCTATAGCATGCGCAATAAGTCTGAAATTATAAGAGTGATTGTGGTAAACAGGTGAAGGACGAAAATTCAGTGCCGAATGGCTGGTGTCCATTCATTGTAATCCTCTAGATCTATCCATTCTTTGTCTTTCTTTTATTTTTCTTTGGTCGTATTTTGATAAATAAAAAGTCACATTTTTTTGTGTGGAATTCCTCATACATGTACATGTAAGATCCCATGTTCGACCGGGATTTTTTCAGAGACTTTCAAAGGCTATCTGATCCCTGGCTCATATGGACTCAATGTCCTATCAGACATTTAAAACGTAGGTCCTCTTGTTTAGGAGACAAAAAGTCTAAAAAGACAACACATCACCATTTTCATAATCACCATATTGTTATTAGCCGTTATGGCTAATGCTATATGGGCTACCCAGTAGCCTATATAGTATTTTGGCCCTAGTAAAATACTATATGGGCTACCCAGTAGCCTATAT